>VZRF01002171.1:0-27837 GCA_013396875.1 Vireo altiloquus
GGAGCCATTTAAGGGATCACACCGCTGCAGTCCCTGATGAGAGCAGCCCAGGCTGAGGGGAGATGCTCGGTGAAAACCACGACCTGCCTGCAGCAGGGTCAGCGAGTTCCCACCATCGACATCCCGGCAGCAGCTCCCGATTGTTTCCCAGGCTCATTATGTCAGGAGCTGCTGTTTCTGGTTGTTACTGCTGGTACTCGTTACCTGGAGCCTCGTTGTGTTTCCTGCTCTCTGACAAAGTCTGGCCATTGCTGGGCTCCCTTAATTAACGCTCGCTGCCGTTGTGTTTACATCAGGGCTCTGTCACTGCAGACGGGGCCACTGAAATCCACCCTTCAGAAGAGCCATCAGAGGCCAAGAGCCTCATCCCACGTGGCAATTAAAGATATTTTTCGCAGTTGGAGCAGAGAGCTTTCACTGAAGGATCCAGCATGACTCTGGGCCCAGGTCTGGCACTGCTGGAGCAATCCTGCAGGACTCTGTCACCTGATTTTACTGCTGGGGATGTTCTGTGTTCGTGCAGAGCCTGCTGCAGTGGGGCCCTGTCACGGACAATGATGATAAAAATAACAATGAATTAACAACAATTACAAAAGCAGGTCAAAGATTTATTTTTCCTTCAGCTTTGATATAATTCTTCTGTTCAGCTTGCCAAAAGTATTTCCTTTTCCATGAGAAATTTTAGCTTCTCATGAAAGCATTAAGAGTTTTTAATTCCTTTTTTTTTAAAAAAAAAAACTGTCAGGATTTAAGGGAAGACTAAAAGAAAAAAAAAATCAAATTTCTTTGTTCAAAGGCAGTGAATAAACCGTAATTACAGACAGCCCCTGGGAGCGAGGCCATGGCAAGGGGAGGTTGGGGTGGTGGTGTCCCTGCACAGCCCTGATGGAGCAGAGACCTCAGGGACAATCCGAACACAACAGAGCCACCTCGAGCAGCAGCAGCAGCTGTGCCCCTGTGCCCAGCCCAGCCTCTGCCTGGGAGGGCTCTGCTGGGCAGCCCAGGCTGGCACGGACACGGCACTGGGACAGGGACAGGGACAGGGACAGGGACAGGGACAGGGACAGGGACAGGGACAGGGACAGGGATGGGACAGGGACAGGGACAGGGACAGGGACAGGGACAGGGACAGGGACAGGGATGGGACAGGGACAGGGACAGGGACAGGGACAGGGACAGGGACAGGGACAGCCCCGAGGCCTGGCCCAGCGTCGAGTGCCTGCAGGTTCCTGTGGACAAGAAATAAATCATTTCTTGAGGGCAGTGAGAAAACTCTTCAGTGACTTGATCCTGTGCAGGGAACTGCTGGGATGGTGTAACTGGTGGAAGGTTTAACTGGTGGAATGGTTTAATTGGTGGATGGTTTAACTGGTTGATGGTTTATCTGGTTGATGGTTTAACTGGTGGATGATTTAACTGATGGAAGGTTGAACTGGTGGATGATTTAACTGATGGGATGGTTTATCTGGTTGATGGTTTAACTGGTGGAAGGTTTAACTGATGGAAGGTTGAACTGGTGGATGATTTAACTGGTGGAATGTTTAACTAGTGGATGGTTTAACTGGTGGGAAGTCAATCTGCTGGGATGGTTTTGGAGGACGAAGCTGCCCCGAGCAGCAGGCGCTGCCTGGTTTTGCCCCGTGGCCGTGCAGGAGCCCCGGGCAGAGCTCCAGGCAGAGCTCCCACGCCCCACAGCTCCCTGAGAGCCCCTGCAGGGAGCAGCCAGGGCTGCTCCTGTTCCCCCCTCAGCTGGAGCAGGGCATCCCAGGAATGCTGCAGCCCCCGGAGCTGTGCCCTGCTCTGCTCCAGCTGCCCTCCGGCTGCTGCGGGAACGGAGAGGAGACAGCAGTGTGGAGAAGCAGCTTCAGCCCCTGCTCCACCCCCGGGCAGGCTCTGCCAGGGACAACAGCCCCGTGTCAGGTGTAACTTACTGGAACTGGGCTCCAGTGGATGCTGGGGATCTTTGGCCTTCTTAGGAAAATCCTCTTTGAGCAGCAGCTCCTTTAACAGCCTGGCTGGGAAGTGCTCACTGTGCCATTTGCATGGATTTGCATGCAGGCTGCTCAGAAAAGCACCCCAAAAGCTCTGATGAATTCACGTTTTTAAAGCTGCCCCTAATCTGAGGGGTTGGAGAGCAGGATTTTGGGGGTGGCTGTGGATATTTGGGATGGAGGGAGCGCGTTCCTTGTCTGCTTTGGATGCTGCCCAAAGGATTTGGGGTTGGGAGGATCCTGGGTGATCCTCTGAAAGCCCTGGGGTCACCAGTTCCCCTGAACTCTCCGTGCCTGTCAGGAAGGCTCTCGGTGCCACATGGGAAACTCATGGAAAATAAAGGTGCTCCAGCAAAAAAAAAAAGAAAATAAAAAGAGCATTTATCCTGCCAAGTGCTTCACCTTGGGAATGGCACAATCCAGGAAAGGGAACATGGGAGATCCCAGGGATTCATTCCCAAACCTTGCTGATGCTGCCCTACAAAATCCCAAACAAACAAACTGCTTTGAAAATGGGATTTCCATTTGTGAGGAAAACTCCCCATTGGAACTGCTAGTTCAGGGAAAAAAAATCCTGAATAATCCTGGAATGAGAGAATCATTAAAAAGGCTGGAAAAGCCCTCTGGGATCAATCACTGAGTCCAAGTGCCAAGGCCAGCACTGGCCATGTCCCCAAGTGCCACATCCACGCAGCTCCTGGATCCCTGCAGGGAATGGAACTCCAGCACTGCCTGTCCCAGTGCCTGACCACCCTCCCAGGAAGAAACTTTCCCTGATATCCAACATAAACCTCCTCTGGAACAACCTGAGGCCTTTTCCTCTTGTCCTATTTTTCCCTGGGAGCAGAGCCTGACCTCCAGCCAGCTGCACCCTCCTGTCAGGGGAGGGAATTGTGGAGAGAGGGATAATAATAATAGTAATAATAGTAATAACAGTAATAATAGTAATAATACCACCACAGCAACAACAATAATAATAATAAAGAGCAGTGATTCAGGAATTGGGAACATTTTCCATATTGGACAGTGCAGGGAGAGTTTGTTTCAACACAGCTCCATCACCTGAGTTCAATAATTTCAAACTTTCCCGTTCTAATGGAGTAAAAATGTTCTTTAGATGATCCTAAACGCTGTAATATGAAATGTGAATGGTGAGACCGTGTGAATTATGGGATAATAAAATTGATCCAGAGAAATGAAGCACAACAAGAACACAGGGAAAAAATTGCAGATTTACTGTCTTGAAACAACAGATTTAGGACAGCACTGAAATGAAACAATTCCACTTCTTACAGGAAACGTCACGGAAGTTGGTGGATTTGCACAATCCTTCAGTCCTGCCATCCCTTTCCTCCCAGATTTGTTTGGGAGTGTCTCACAGGATCCATGTCCTGTGTCCTCCCAGGCTGGTGGCACCCCCGAGTCCTTGGGGTGGCACCTCCAGAGCTCTGAGGGACACAGAGCAGCACCAAGAGCTCTGCTCATCCTCCCCCTTGCAGGTCAGAGCCCTCACGGAGGCTTCTCTCTCTGCTTCATTGACTCCCAGACATGGCCCTGGGAATGGTGGAATGTTGGGATCTCCTGGTGATGCCTTAGGGTTTAACTTTGCTCTGTTCCCAGCCCTGCAGTGCCCAGTGTCACTCTGCAGCTCCCTGGAGCTCGTTCAGTGCTGTTCTCTCATGCTCACACTGACATAACAAAGCCTCTCCAGCTCGCTCTCCAAGGACACCCAGACCCTCCTGGGCCCAACAACTGCAAACCTTCATCTTGGCGAGAGGGGGGCAAGCTTGGGCAAATTCCATCCTTGCCTGGCTTCTGCTTGGGCAATTGATGCTGATATCAAAGTGGGAAGAACTCAGGAGCTGTCATTGTCCATTTTGGGATGCACTGAGGCAGGAGCCTCTGGAGGCCAGAGTGTGACCTCTGAAGGCCTTTCCAATCAATCCCTCCTTGATTCCTTTATTCCTGCCTGGTCTCTGTTTCTAGGGAGCCATTTAAGGCATCACTGGAAGGAGGCAGTAACCACAACAGACACGGAATTGATCCCCGAATCACCTGGAGAGCAACACCTCGTGTCTGGCTTGTGCTACCACAGCTGCAGCCCTTCAGAGGCACCTGCAGCCCCTGACTTCACCCAGAGCAATTGGGAAAGAGCCCAGATGGAAGGAAAAATAAACTGGAATGGTGTTGGGAGCAGCGCGAGTTGTCCCTGCTGCCGCCGGGCTGGGGCTGGCACGGGCGGCGCTGATTCCAGCTAATTATCTTTGTGTTTGTGTTTATTGGCCGTGATTAGTTCTGCAACAAAGACTGTGGGAGAACAGATCCTGTCAGCGCAGTTAATTGGAGATAACAGGAGCGGCGGTGAAAGCCCCAATTTTGGTGTTTTCTGCATGAAAAGGAGACCTGGTCCCGCTGGTTGTTAATCAGTGAAGGGCTGCTGAGGTGTCCACTGAGGGGAAGGGCCCAGGGCTGGAGAGCAGCACACTGGATGAGTTCCTCATGGTTCTTCCTTTGTTTTTTAAATAAATCTACTGGAAATCGTGGATTCTGGTGGAGTAAAGCCAGGCTGGGGTCAGGACTGAGCTGATCCGGCAGAAAATGAAACATCTGGGCTTTGTTCCTTGGGAGCCAAGGCTGGAGTGAAGCTACTGGGCCACAAATTTTAGGAGCTTTTAGGAACTGAATATGAACCTTTTCTGCTCCTCTCTAGAGGACAAATGTCCACCAGAAATGTCCATTTTCACACAAACCTTCCAGGCTCTGCCGGGTAGATCCCACCAGGAGCACCAGCAAGGCAAGGGCATCAAATGAACCTGTCAGGAATAACCTCCTGTTGGGAATCCACCTCCTGTTGGGAATGACCTCCTGTTGGGAATGCACCTCCTCTCTGGGAACGACCTCTTGCCTGGGAATGACCTCCTCTTTGGGAATCCACGTCCTGTTTGGAATCCATCTCCTGTTGGGAATCCACCTCCTGTTGGGAATGACCTCCTGCCTGGGAATGACCTCCTGTTGGGAATGACCTCCTCTCTGGGAACTCACCTCCTGTTGGGAATCCACCTCTTTTNAATCCACCTCCTGTTTGGAATCCATCTCCTGTTGGGAGTGACCTGTTGGGAATGACCTCCTCTCAGGAATGACTTCCTCTTGGGAATGTCCCTCCTCTCAGGAATGTCCCTCCTGCCACAGCTCCTGCCTCGCTGCCCTGTCCCTGCAGCAATCTGGGCACTGCCGGTGGCACTGTGGCACAGGGGTGGCTGTGCACAGGGACCTGTTCTAGGAGTGACCACAGGGCTGCTGCTGCTGCTGCTCCCTGCTTGCACTCAATGGCCCTAAAGGTCTTTTCCACCCTGAGCCGTTCCCTGACTGTGATCATGGATCTGCCCCACGGCATTTGAACCCTCCTGACCTGAACAGGGAACGCTAAGCCCCCCCAGCCCTGCCCTTTATCCCTCCAGTGCTCCTCTTTTCCTGTTTCTGCAGCCCAGGCCCAGCTAATTGATGCTAATTGGACCTGCACAGGTATTTTCCTCCCCTCCACATGCTCTGCTCCTGCTGTGGACTCCAGCTGGTTGATAATCCCCCACAGCAGCCCCAGCCTGCAGAACAGGAGCCTGAGGATGCAGAACATGTGCATGAGTCACCTTTTTATTCCCCCAGCTCGTGAGGATCTTTGTGTGTTTGGGTAATTTTGAAGGCTCCCTGAGCCAGGATCGGAATTCCCTTTGATTGATTGCTTGATTGATTGATTTAGCAAGGAAATGCCACTTGGGAGCCTGCCTGTGGCACCAGAACAGTGGGATTTCCCCTCCCCTTCTCCAGTCCCGTGTGCTGTTTGGGGAGCTAAAAAAGCAGAGGGAGGTTTTTGTTCTCCTTGTGCTCTGAGTGATGTTTGTGGTTTGGTCTGTGGGGTTTGAGCTGCGAGTCCAAGGTGGGGGAGCCGGGAGGGGCTTTGTCTGCAGGCTCTGTTTGAGAGGCTGAAACAGCTCTGCTCAAACTCCTTTTCTTCTTTCCCTCAGCGCAGGCTTGGATAGAACCTCCTGCTGTCCCAGGGGATGAGCAGATGGATCCAGGAACTTCCCGAGGTCCCAGGTGAGGTCACCGGGGGAGGGTTGGCCTCTGCCCTCCAAGGTCACACCACCCTGCTGCTGCTTTAACAGCTCAGGAAACACAAACCCCAAGAGTTTGGGAGGCTTTGATTACTGAGGGGGTTGCTAAAACCTGACTTCTTCTAGGGCAGAACTTGTTTTGCTCAGCAGGAGCAGCAGGAGCTTTTATCTTTGCAGGGATTAGCCCAGCTGGGCATGGCTGTACCAGGGATCAGAACCCGACCCCAAATACTCCCTCACCTTGAACAGCTACCTGCTTTATTTCTGTCTGAAGGACACTTTGCTCGGCTGCTTTCATCTTTAAAACACCCAACTCCTCCAAAGCCAGCCTTTAATGTCATGTGTGAGTTTGCTTTCTTTGAGGAGTGGGAAATGCCACACACGGTGGCACTGGGTCACCAGGGAGAAACTAAAAAATAAACAGGGTTTGGGCCGCGTGCCTCTGTGTCCTGGGAGGGAGCGGCTGGGTGGGTTTGCTGGGGTAAGGGCTGCAAGCCAGGAGCGCCTCAGGGGCAAATAAACCAAAAATGATCTGAAAATTAACCTGGAGCTGGGCTTCCCGTCGGAAATGGGAGGTTTGGGGTGTGGAATGCATAAAAGTGCTCCAGCCTGTGCTCGGATGGGGATGGGACAGCCACGGCTTGGGAGGAGAGGGATCCATGTCAGATCCGTGCCTGACTCCCCAGCTCCCTGTCCTGGCAGCTCCCAGCAGCTCGGAGATGAGCACTGGAATAATTAAAGCAGGAAATAAAGGGCCAGGTGTGGGGCAGGCAGAGCTTGGTCCCTGCAGGGCTCACGGGGGTGAGGCTCCTGCTCTGTCCTGGGGTGTCCCAAATCAAGGAGGGTTCTCCCCTCAAAGGCTTCTCCTCCCTTCAGACCCAGGCTCGGGCAGGAATGGCTCAGGGCCATCGGCCAGCAGGAAATCAGACTCAGAGTTGTGACTGTGCTCCTCCCTGGCCCTAAACCCATGGATCTGTGACAGCAATTGCCAGAGCTCACTGATTTCTCTCTGACGGGGGTAGGAAACCCAAACCCATCCATCCCCCGTGGCTGAGCTGCCCTGGAAGAGTTTCCTCCTTGCAGTGAGCAGCAATTGGAAAACACCAAAATTGATTCATCAGAGCCGAAGACAATTCTAAAGCAGATCCCTCCTTGGTTCTTTGATGTTTGTTTTGTGTGTTTGTTCGATGGATTCTGCCTGTCAGACTCCTCAGCATCCTTCCAGCGGTGGGCCTGGAATGCTGGGGCGTGGAGAGATTTGGGAATTGCTGGACTTCACAGCAAGCTCTCGCCTCCCTCTCACTCAGTGACTGCTGAAAATCCTGGATGTACCCCAAGCTGTGTCCTAATCAAGGCTGCAGAGTAAAATTAGAAAGCTGATTTGATGCCACATTCCCAGAAATGCCAGAGCATGGAGAAGAGAAGAGATTTTAATTTTTTTTTCCAGGAAATCATCCTGGTCCTGCCAGGAATTGGCTCTGTCAGGCTCTGCTGAGGGAGCTTCGCAGCACCTGAGTGCATTTCCTGGGTGTAAACGCTGCAGAAATGGTGCAGAGACTCTGCAGGTGCCAGGGAATTGTTCCTCTCTCTCTCTCAGGACCCTCCCCAAGTGCCCCCTCTGTGTCTGGCAGGTTTTAGAGGAGCTGTTCCCCTCCTGTGCTCCCGGCCTGCTCCTTCCTCCTGCCAGGACCTGCGTGTTTTGTCTTCCCCGTTATCGCTGCAGAAACTCAAACATGATATTAGTTTAATTAGAGATCAGCTCCTTTCATGGCATGCAAATGCCCTGTCTGACTAAATCCCCCTTCTGAAGTTGGCAGATGCAAATTAAATCCTGTGCACTGAAGTGTAATTTGGCTCTGAACACTCTTCAAGGCCCTCAGTGATTCAGGGGGTGGAGGGAATTAGTCTTAAGCTGCATTTGTTGCTTTCTCCTCCCTTAATTTGTTTATCTGCGTGCTACTGAAGCAGCGTTGGATGGAGACAAATTGCCAAGTGACACACGAGCAGGAGCCAAGGTTTCGCTGCTGGGTTCTGGAGCTGGAAATAACCGAGGCCCAGTGTACCTGAAATAATGGTGAGAGCTGAGCCATCTGTCCCCTCCTGCTCCCAGTGTCCAGCGGGCTGCCATGGCCAGGCTGGCACTCAGGGGCAGCACTGCCAGCCTGGGGCCGTTCCAGCCCTGTTCTCAGGGAAAATCTCTCCTTTATCTGCTGCATTCCCATCCTGGGGAGCAACCCTGGAGGCCCCAAGCACTGGAGCTGTCCCTGCACTGAAGTGGCTCCTCCACAGCCTGTCCTCCTCGGGCAGCTGCAGGGTCACAGAGGGGCTGCAGGGCACTGAACCATGAGGAAAGGCTCACAGAACTGGGATCCTTCAGCCTGGAGCTGAGAAGGCTTCGGGGTCACCTAATTTTGAGTTTCCAGTATTTGAAGGGGCTCCAGGAGAGCTGGAGAGGGACTGGGGACAAGGCAAGTAGGGACAGGAGGCAGGGAATGGCTTCCCAGTGCCCCAGGGCAGGGCTGGATGGGAGATTGGGAAGGAATTGTTCCCTGGGAGGGTGGCTCAGGGCTGGGATGGAATTGCCAGAGCAGCTGTGGCTGCCCCTGGATCCCTGGCAGTGCCCAAGGCCAGGCTGGACATTGGGAGCAGCCTGGCACAGTGGGAGGGGTCCCTGGGGGTGGCACTGGGTGGGATTTAAGGTCCTTCCACCCCAAACCCTTCTGTGATTGTTTTATTTTATGATCCTGGCACTGCCACAGAGGTTTTCCCCCAGTGCCACTGAACAGGTCCCCCTGCAGAGCTCCCTTCTCCTTCCCCTCCCTGTGTTCCTCGGGAGGAGCAGTGTGGGGCTGTGCAGGCCAGCCCAGGCCGGGAATGTGCTCCCACTCCCTCAGCTCCAGACTGGGAATGTGCTCCCCCTCCCTCAGCCCCAGACTGGGAATGTGCTCCCTCTCCCTCAGCCCCAGACCGGGAATGTGCTCCCATTCCCTCAGCCCCAGGCCGGGAATGTGCTCCCACTCCCTCAGCTCCAGACTGGGAATGTGCTCCCCCTCCCTCAGCCCCAGACTGGGAATGTGCTCCCTCTCCCTCAGCCCCAGACCGGGAATGTGCTCCCATTCCCTCAGCCCCAGGCCGGGAATGTGCTCCCACTCCCTCAGCTCCAGACTGGGAATGTGCTCCCCCTCCCTCAGCCCCAGACTGGGAATGTGCTCCCTCTCCCTCAGCCCCAGACCGGGAATGTGCTCCCATTCCCTCAGCCCCAGGCCGGGAATGTGCTCCCACTCCCTCAGCTCCAGACTGGGAATGTGCTCCCCCTCCCTCAGCCCCAGACTGGGAATGTGCTCCCTCTCCCTCAGCCCCAGACCGGGAATGTGCTCCCACTGCCTCAGCCCCATCCATCCTTACACTCCCAGTGCTGCACATGAAGCCAGAAGAGCTTTGAGGCAGCCCCAGCAGATTAATTACAGCCCATAATCAGCATTTCTCTCCGTGTCTCTGGGATCAGGCAGCCATGCAGCCCAAGTGGTTCTGCCCCACGGTGGATGTTGGGGAGGATGACAGATATGTAGGCTTGGCAGGAAGATCTCTGAATGCACAAACTGAGAATGAGGTAGAAATGAAAGCAAGTTTTGATTCAGAGCAGGAGATATTTTGCTGAACCAGCAGTTACTGGGTGACTGAGAAGGCAAAGGTTGGAAGTGAGTTAGAATGAGATTTTTTATGCCAAGAACAAAGGTATGTGACTACAAACAAAGACATGTTTTTTACCACGTAAATTGGTCTCAAGAAGNCGGTCTCAAGAAGAGCACAAGTAAATAAAAGACATGTTCTTACCAAGCAGAAGAGATATCAGCAGGCAAACAGAGAAATGGTGATGTGGCAAGTAGAAAAAAGGTCTAAGGATTCTCCCTTGTAAGCTTAAATTGTAACACATTTACTCTTGTGGGTAATAATGACTATATGGACAATAATGACAATAATATGGTAATGGCAGCAGTGGTGATGGGCTAGAGGCAAATGTAAAGGTGGTGTGTGTGTGATGCTGATTGGGTGTCATGTATGGAGGCACTCAGCAAAGAAAAGTACAGAATGTCTTGTAACTCGAGCAGAAAGGAGCTTCAGGTGTTCCTTTAAGCTGCAGCTGTGCAGTTTGGAGGTCTGGCTCTGAACAGCCACACCCTGCACTGCTGTAACTCTGCACAGGCAATAAAACAGCATTTTTGAAGAGCCTCTTGAAGTCCAAACATCCTTCGTCCACTTTTCCTCTCCAGGTGATGATGCCCAGCATTGCTGAGGGCTCTGTTCCTGTCCCACTGCCCTGATGGTTCCTCTGGACTCAGAGCCTCTCCTCGGCAGTGTCTGACCCCACTGGTGCCTCCTGGCCGCACTCCCACGGCTCCCCTGCAGCACCTGCAGCTCCCTGCGCTCAGAAGCAGCAATTCCAGAGCCTCCCCTGCTCCTGCAGCGCTGCAGGGATGATTGAAATGGGGAGATCTGGAGGTGCTTCAATCCCTGCTTTGTGCTGAGCAGCTGAGCAAATAAGTGCCTTTCAATTACAGGCTCGTGCAGACACTCCCTGCTTATGTTTTATAACAATGATTTGGGATCAAGGGGTTTGCAGCTAAAGGGATAAACATTTAGCCCAGATAAGCAGATTTGTAGAAATTATTGTTATCCCGAGCTGGTTGGATTCATTAGGTCCCAGGCGCGGCCGGCTCTGAAATCCGACGGGGATGAATTTATCCCACCAGAGAGAAATCTGCTCGGGGATGAGTCTCAATTACCATGGATCCATAATGGCATTTCTTTCTGGTGTTTAACACGGCAAAAATAACCAGGGCAGAGGGATGATTTTCTGCCCCAGTCTCCCTGCCCTCGACAAAGCCACTGGCAGGGGGATTTTTGGGTGCTGCCAGCAGCAGCAAGGGGGGGAGGAAGGATTTGGAACAGAAGGGCAGTGAGATCCTGGACAACGGCAGGAAAAGAGATGTATAAATCCATGTTTGATGCTGATCCCAAAGCACTGGGCCTCCCAGGGCATTTTGGGAACAGTTTTCCCCTTTTGCTGCACAGAGACCTCTCCAACCCTCCAGAGCTCCTTGTTCAAGATTCCACCTTTGGAATTCTGACCTGGCAGCTTTTCCTGTTTACAGCTCTTTGTCTCCTCCTCACTCCTCCTCACTCCTCCTCTCCCCCCTCCCTCCTGTTCTCCCGGTAATTTTTTTGCCTAGAGGAGCATTATTTTGGGAGAAGGGTGAGATTTGCCCTTTCTGCTCCCGGGGCAGAAAGTCACCTGGAAAATCCCCATCCAGAGCTCTGCTCCCATCCTTTGAGCAGGCTGGGCTGGAGGAGGAGGCCACAGGGATGAAGCAGAGCCAGGGGTGGGCAGCAAAGGCAGCACTCATCGCAGGAGCCGTGCCAGGAGCGGGGCAGATCCATCACGGTTATGGCGTGTTCTCCCTGATGGATAATGCCCCAATCAATAACTGAGGAGAGGGGAGAGGAGAAAGGCTTTGATTTAAGGTTTTACCCGCGCTTCGTAGAGAAACAGGATTTATTGCAACATAAAAATCCCAAATTTAGCCTCTGCCTTAATGGGAATTGGTGCCTGTGCTAATATGGGCTCGCATTTGCTGTGCACCCCAACCCAAGGACACCAAATCCCTGTGCCTGCCTGGAATCGGCCAGGGAAGCACAGCCCGCTCCTGGCTGGGAATAACTCGATTTTCTTTATTGCACCATTCATTCACTGGCCTGCAATTTCTGCCCCCGGTTTGTGCACGGCGAGCTCAGACCTTCAGGGCTCTCATTCAGCAGCTTTTGATGCCGAATTTGGGCAAGTCCAGGTGAAAATGAGCAAGGCCAACAACAGGGTCTCAGACAAAACAGGAGACTTGACTGGGGTTTACTCAGTGGCAAACCAAACCTATCCACACAGGAGAGATGCTGAATGTGGTTGGAACCCAAATATTCTGTGTCCCCTGGGCCACTGACAGATCCTCCACAGCCACACAAATCTGCTCATTTTCAGATCTTTCACAAGACAAATCAGCTCATTTTCAAATCCTTCACCAAACAGATCTGCTCATTTTCAGATCTTTCACAGACAAATCAGCTCATTTCCCTTCCCAGCCCATGTCAGATGTTTCAGGAAGGGTTGCTCTGTTGATTATTTCTCTTTAATGAGTCCCATTCTTATTCCAGAGCCTGTTATCCAGAGTTAATCCCTGGCTCCAACCTCCCCAGGCTTGGAAAAAAATATGTTGATCTCAATCTTGGCGCTGAACCTTTGTGTTCAGCCTCCTCAAAATTCAGCTCAGGGTAGACAAAGCTCCACCAGGTTGGAAATAAATTAATATTTATTGCAACGACGGCTGCATCTCCAGCCTTTCACAGCTCCAAGAACAAAACACGGGAGTTTTCTGGGAACCCAACCAGCCAGCTGTCCCCACTGGACACTGCTCTGGTCCCGGCACCAGAGCCCTTTCAGTAATCTCCCTCCTAATTAATTTTCCTCTTATCACAGAAACCATTTCACACACTGGGAAGAAAAAACTCCTTTTTCTTCCATGCTGATCCCAGGATCCCAGCCTGTCTCATCCAGAGGCCGTTCCCGAAGGAGAATTCCCCTGGGATGCCTCTCCTGGGCTGCTCCTGGTGGCTCCCAAGGTTCTCCTGCAGGACTGAGGTGACCATGAGAGGTTTTCCCAGAACAGCCAGTTCAGGGCAGCAGCTCCCTGCAACAACAAAAGGCAGCAGCAGATAAATGGGAGGAGAGAGCCTGGGACAGCACACAGGCACAGGACCAGAATTCATCCATTTCTGTGGCGTTAGGATTGCTGAGCCCTAAATGAAGGGTCTGAATGAAGGGGATTTACCTCCTCCCTGAGCCCGGGCAGACCCTCGATGGGTGGGGATGCTGTGCTGGAGGTGTGTCCCTGATGGGCCCCTTCTGCTCTCCCAGGAGCTGAGAGAAGCTTTCCCTGCTGCTGTTGGTGCTGTGGGTGGTGGAGCTGCCCGGGGAGGGTGGGCTGGGGCTGGAGGGTCCCTGCAGAGCTCCTGGAGCTCCGGGAGTGCCATGGTCCCACACGGAGAGAGCCTGACCCGGAGATGTGGTGCCAATCCCCTGTGTGCTCCTCACGGCACCTGGCCGAGCCCTTCTGCTCCCACAGGGCTTATACCGGGAGAAAATCATGCCTTAAATCAGGGCCAGCACTAAAACAAACCCTTATGGTCACAGAGACACAGAAACATTAAAGCTGGGAAAGATTTCCAGGATCACAGAGTCCGAGCTGTGCCCGATGCCTGCCCTGTCCCCAGCCCTGAGCCCTGAGTGCCACCTCCAGAATTCCATGGGCACCTCCAGGGATGGGCACTGCAAACCTCCCTGGGCACTCCAAACCCCTNGGCAGCCCCTGCCAAGGCCTGACCACTCTTTCCATGGGGAAATTCCTGCTGATGTCCACCCTGAGCCTCCCCTGGCCCAGCCTGAGGCTGTTCCCTCTCCTCCTGTCCCTGTTCCCTGGGAGCAGAGCCTGACCCCCCCCGGCTGCCCCCTCCTGTCAGGGACTTGTGCAGAGCCACAAGGTCCCCCCTGAGCCTCCTTTGCTCCAGCCTGAGCTCCTTCCCAGCTCCCTCAGGAATTCTCCAGCCCCTTCCCAGCTCCCTCAGCTGCTCCTGAGGCCCAGGTGAGGTTTTGGGACGCTCAGGGACTCCCCAGCACTTTGGGGCACATCTCTGTGGTTTCAGGACAGAGGAATCACCCAGCTCAGGGCCGGGCACCAAGGGATGGAGTGGGGAAGAGGAACCCAAACCAGCACCTTCCTCTCCATCTCTGATTTAAACATCACTCCTGTTGATGCCTTAGGTTTTAGCTTTTCTATTTTTCCAATCCTGTACTGCTAGTGTAGCTCTGAACTTTTCTGTAGCTCATTAAGTGCTGTTCTCTATGCTAAGACAGACATAACAAACCTCTGTAACTTGGTCTCCAAGGACACCCAGAACAAGAACTGCAAACCTTCATCTTGGGGAGAGGGGGGCAAGCTTGGGGAAATTCCATCCTTGCCTGGCTTCTGCTTGGGCAATTGATGCTGATATCAAAGTGGGAAGAACTCGGGAGCTGTCATTGTCCATTTTGGGATGCACTGAGGCAGGAGCCTCTGGAGCCCAGAGTGTGACCTCTGAAGGCCTTTCAAATAAAATACTACTTTTATTTCCTTTTACTCCTGTCTAGTCTCTGTTTCTAGGCATCACTGTGACACCAGGACAAGACATGGATTGGCCTTTGCACAGGATCTGAGGGCCCTGGCTGCTCTCCAAAGGCTGGATGGAGCTGGGGAACACCCTCAGCTATGGGAGGATGGCACTGGACAACTGGACAGCAGCCCCAGCTCCAGCCAGGGCTCAGACCATGGTGGGCTCTGTTTTCCCCAAGCCACAGAAATGCCCTTGATTTTCCACACTTCCCATGGGCACCCCCAGGTTATAATTTGGCCACTCCATTTGTGGCACTTGATGAGTCTTTGTTTTATAATTGGGATTTAAAAATGGAAAAAAAAACTACCAAAAAAACCCGACAGGATTTTGCTCACAGAATTCAAAGACATCAAGCAAATAAACCCCTGAGAATTCAGGTGCTGAAAGGGATCAGTCAGGAATAATTACAGCCTCAGGGATGGAAACTTTGGGAAGCAGTGGAGGTGGGAAAGGAGGAGGTTGGAAAGAGTTCTCTGATCTTAACGTCTGGCCAGACAGGAACACTCTGATATTCATGGGATGAAGTTTTCCCTTTACAGGGGACAAGAATTAATTCCCTCAGTGCCCAGTGTGCACATCCATTCCCAGAGCTACACTCTGTCCTGTCAGAGGGTTTAAAATGGGATTTTAGTGAGGTGTTTCCACCTTATTTTAATCTCATGGATGAAGGAGTTCCAGAACTCCATAAATCTGTGTCAATAACTGTGATCTCACCGGGCAGAACTGAGTTACACCATTTTCCCCTCCAGCTCAGCCCTACAAAGGGCACAGCTGAGCCACAGGAGTCCTGACCTGTGCTCCCAGCAGGAATGTTCACAAGCTCTTCATTTATTAAGCTCATCGCACAGAAATGCTGCAAATTGAGTTGTGTGCTGAAAATCAGGAGTTCCACTCCGAAACGGGGCCGTGGAGGTTGTACCTTCCCCGAATCCTGGAACAAAGCCCATTTCCTCTGCTGGATTTGAACATGCAGATGTGGCACGTCCCTATTATTTCTCCAGCTGCAACAGGAAAATGCCAGGAGGGGAATTTTTTATTTTTTATTTTTTTTTAAATCACTTTTTTATTGGCATTTTCATTTTTTTTAAAAGATAAACATCATCTGGTTCCCATTACCCAGGCAGCCACACAGGAAGCAGTAATCAGTCCTGTTGATATTATTTTCCTCCGAGGGATTCCTGAGGATAATATTTTTGTAGGAATTAAGAGGTCAGTGCCCTCGGGATGGGGACCAGGGAACGAACAGGAGCTGGGGCAGGAGCAGGAAGAGGGCAGGGACTGGAACCTGCAGCATGCCAAGGGCAGTGCCAGGCCAGGGGGCACAGGGAGGCTCTGAGCCCCAGTGCAGATCAGAGGGGAGATGTGAGAGTTTCCAGGAGAGATCCCAGAAGAGTTATCTCTGCATAGACTGCTCAGCTGCAGTCACCGTGCTGAGCCTGAGCAGGGGGAGCTGAGCTTCTCCCCACTCCCCCTGTGCCCCTGGGGCTGCTGCTGCAGGGCCAAGAGGGTGCCAGTGCCCTTGCCCATGATGCCTTAGGGTTTAACTTTTCTCTGTTCCCAGCCCTGTAGTGCCCAGTGTAACTCTGCAGGTCCCTGGAGCTCGTTCAGTGCTGTTCTCTCATGCTCACACTGACATAACAAAGCCTCTCCAGCTCGCTCTCCAAGGACACCCAGACCCTCCTGGGCCCAACAACTGCAAACCTTCATCTTGGGGAGAGGGGGGCAAGCTTGGGCAAATTCCATCCTTGCCTGGCTTCTGCTTGGGCAATTGATGCTGATATCAAAGTGGGAAGAACTCGGGAGCTGTCATTGTCCATTTTGGGATGCACTGAGGCAGGAGCCTCTGGAGGCCAGAGTGTGACCTCTGAAGGCCTTTCCAGTCAACCCCTCCTTTATTCCTTTATTCCTGTCTCGTCTCTGTTTCCAGGTAGCAGCAGGAATTCTCCTGGAGCAGGAGGGACCCCTGGCTCTGGGTCAAGAGAGCAATCATATCCCAGGGACAGGCCCACGCTGCCTCCCTGCACTTCCCAGCTCTGCAGTCATTTTCCCCTTCCTTCCCACGGAGTTGGCTCCCCGTGGCCTGACCTTGCAGCAGCAGCTCTGCTCAGCCTGCAGGAACTGAGATGATTTGTCCCCCTCCACGTCCCTTCCTCTGCTTCCCCCGTGTCCCTCGCATCCCTTCGCTCCCTAATTGTGTTCCCGCGATTAAAACTCCATCCCGAGCCCGGCTGGGCTGTGGCAGTGCAGGTGTCAGGGCCCCTGGAACTGCAAACTCAATCTTCCTGATGGATTCCATTCGGGGCTCTGGCTGTCACCCCTCCTCCCCACTCCCCCGGCAATCTCCTCATCGCTTAAAAATATTCAGCGAGGCCACATCAAAGCGAATATTGTGTTATTGTTGCCAGGGGTGACATTAGATGGGAATTATATGAAACAATAAGGGCGCTGGAGTATAATCCGTTTGACATTTGGAACATGTTCCCAGCGCTCCTCGGAACACTCGCTCAACAGAACCATCTTCATTTTCAGCACAATATTTGTGTGCGTGAGGAGATTTATCTCTCCTTGTTCCTCTCTCGGTCACCCTCTGCAGGAATTCTGCCCTGTCTGAGTGCTGCTTTTGCTGTTTGTACCCAGAGGAGGAGGGGGCAGCGGACTGGGGTCAGCACAGGGCTGCTCCTGCCGTGGGCCTGGTGCTTGATATCCTTAAAATCCCTTAAATCCCACCCAGTGCCACCCCAGGGACCCCTCCCACTGTGCCAGGCTGCTCCCAATGTCCAGCCTGGCCTTGGGCACTGCCAGGGATCCAGGGGCAGCCACAGCTGCTCTGCCAATTCCATCCCAGCCCTGAGCCACCCTCCCAGGGAACAATTCCTTCCCAATCTCCCATCCAGCCCTGGGGAAGCCATTCCCTGTGTCCTGATCTCTATTCTAAAGCTGCCCTCAGATTTCTCTTGTGCCAACCAGGCCATGGCCACCAAACTCCTCTGAATTTCCGACGCCTTCAGTAAAATGTTTGATGCCATGGCCAGAGCACATCCAGGAGGGAGCATTTTGTGATTCCCATCTGCATCCCCCTTATTCCATTTGCACAGGGGTCAGAGCTCCTTCCCAGTGGGTGCTGTGGGCACCAAGGCTGGCTCCTTCCTCAATTCCCCCCTAATTATGGCTCTATCCCAATACACAGAGTCTGACAATTCCAGGGATCAAAGCCTCCCTCAGACACCCTCCCCGAGTTAGCCCAGGCAGGGACAGTCCTGTGTTCCATCCCCACACAAACAGAGCCCCCAGCACACACACAGGAGCTGCTCCTCCCACAAATCCCATATTCCAATTATCTCAGTTACTGATTCCGCAGGATCCTCTCCTGTGCCTGCCAGGCTCCCCACGCTCCACGTCCCTCTCTCACATCCGGATGCTCAGCTGGCAGCTGGGCTGGTTTTCCTTTCAGCCACTGAGCAAACCAGCCCCGAGCTCTCCCTGTGCAGCAGCAGATCACTTTTCACCTGGAAAAGGTGGAATATTGCACCTAGCAGAGGTAAATCCAGGACACAGAGCATGGGCTGGGGTGTGCGGAGGGTTTGAAGCACTTGGGGTTAATTTGGTGAGAGCTGGAGGCTTTTGGTAACTTGGGTTTGAGACCGAGAAAAATGTGGGGACTCTCTGATGAGAGAGGGCAAACTGACATTCCAAGGTTCCAACAGCAAAGTCTTCAGCATAACTGCATAAAAATGTGTTTATCCCACTTAATCCTCCTGCTCTGCGCTATTTGCGCTTCAGGAATCATTATCTCGCCCTCTGAGCTGCTTGCTGGGAATTACTTCCTACGAGAACTGTGCATCCCCCTCCGGCAGATCCAGCCCGGGGTTGTCTGGAGTTTCCTGAGGGTTCATGACCTTGCTGGGGTGTCTGATGTTATAAACGAAGTAGGCCAATTAATATTAACAACAAATAAATTTTATTCCGCGACCAAAAGTTCGGTAACGCGAAAAACCACGATCGGATAAAGACAGCTCCGAGCCTAGGATTTCGGAGCCGGGTGAAGGTATAGCACTGACCTCTATCGCATCAGTGTTCTCCCGTTCACAATTACCCCAAGAAGGCACCGATTTTTATACAGCCTTCCGCTGGAGTTCCCTCTCCCGTCCCCGTTACATATTCATTTCCCCATTCCCTTTGTCCACCCTGCTTTTACAAAAAGCTTTATTTTTCGTTTCGGATGAGACAAAGAGTTTCTCTTCCTTCCATGAATAGTCAGTTAGTGAATTCGGGGTTTCATTCCACCCTGATGAATATCTTGTTTCATATTTTGGGAGTCCGGGAACTCGATNAAACTTGATAATCGCGGTGATTAGTTGTTATCTTCTCACCGTCCGGTCGTTATCACTCTAGGCGTCGCCGATACTTTTCCTGATGTAATCTCCGTTCCTGGTTCCAACCTTTGTCTTCAAATGTAAATGAAGCCTTCTCCTTCTGCTGCGGCGTTTCGAAATCTTTTCCCGTTCGTGGTTTCTTTTACAGTCCTGGATTTTATTTTAACTAACTACACGACTTAATATAACATATAAACGATATTTGGGCATGAATTAATATTTCATTTATGACACTGAGGTGATTTGTGGGGCTCACACGAGCACAGGTTGGCCTGGCTGGGCTCTGCTTGGCATTCCAGGCCTGTTCCTGCTCCAGCCCCAAAGCGAAGCTCAGGGAGCAGAAACCTTCCGCAGGCAGCCCCGAATCCAACTTGTGCAGAGTGAGGCACTGAGGGATCCCTGCACTCCCCATCCCCTCCTGCCACGCAGGGATGCTGCTGCAGCTTCCCTCCATGGGAAAAGGGAGGTTCGACCCTCCAGGACGAGCTTTAATTTGCGTCAGAAGCTGTGGATGAAGAGTGGGAATTTGGGAATTGTGTCCCTGGCTCCCCGGGCCCAGCCACAGCACCAGGGCGATCCCAGCCTCAGGGAGTGACCCTGCACGAGAACATCGACACTGCTCGTGGGGCAGAAGGGGGGTAAAGAACAAAAAGGCGAAATTAAAAATCCTTTGGGGTAAAAGATGAACAATTTGTGGCTGGGGAAGCACCAGGGGAAGTGGGAGACTCTAACATTCCCTCCCAGTTTGTGTGGATGTGGCTCTTCCCTGCCAACAGCCCCAGAACGATGAATGAGAGCTGATCCAGGGCAGAGGGGTTGGAAGGGAGATGAGATCAGCTCAGCTGAGATCAGCTCAGCTCAGCTCAGCTCATGTTAAACCCACTCCTGCCATGGCAGGGACCCCTCCCATTGTGCCAGGCTGCTCCCAATGTCCAGCCTGGCCTTGGGCACTGCCAGGGATCCAGGGGCAGCCACAGCTGCTCTGGCAATTCCATCCCAGCCCTGAGCCACCCTCCCAGGGAACAATTCCTTCCCAATCTCCCATCCAGCCCTGCCCTGGGGCACTGGGAAGCCATTCCCTGCCTCCTGTCCCTCCAGGCCTTGTCCCCAGTCCCTCTCCAGCTCTCCTGGAGCCCCTTCAGGCCCTGCAAGGAGCTCTGAGCTCTCCCTGGAGCCTTCTCCTCTCCAGGTGAATGATGAGGTGAAAGATTTTCCCATTAAATAGTGCCTGTGGATCTCCTGGCATTTCTGGGAAGGCTCTGGAAGCACAGGACAGGGCAGAGCAGGAGGAGCAGCTCCCAGCCCTGGCAGCCCCTCCTGTCCGGGGCTGGAACCTCTGTCCTGTCCTTTTCACTGAGCAGGAAGATAATTAAATTTTGCACCGTGGTTACACCTCGGTAAATATTGTCTATAAAAATCAATTGGCATTTACTGTACTTAAGGTATAATAATGATTCTTATAAATCTAAATTATCCCAATAAATCTAAATTAAATGCCTAGGTTTAAATGTATTTAGGACATCTAATTAATAAAGTGTTACCAAATAACCATTTCTAATCTGTTTACTTCAAGCCTGATTTCCATTTCCAAAGGATTTATTTCTCAGCAGTGTGTGTGGGAGGGTGAAAGGATGTGAAAGGGTTTTAAACAGCTACTGCAGGTACCAGGAATATTGGGAAATTGCCCAGGAAATTCCCTCATCTTTTCCCCCGCGGAGAAATGCTGACGTGCCAGAGCCAGAAGTTCTCAAAGGAAAAAGTCCATTTTGATTTATCTGGAATTCGAAGTGTTCACAAAGTCCTGAAGTCTGAAACTTCAACGTTCTCTGAACTCAAAGCTCTGCTTTGCTGTTTAAGCTGATTTTCCAATTAAAAATTTAATTGAAGTTATGGAGACAGAAAACAATTAAGGATGGAAAGGTCAAAATCCAGAAGAACCGATCTAAACAGAGCCTCAGATTGGACACAAACGCTTCATGGATTATCCCCCACTGAGATTTTCACCTCTTTTTCCTCGGAACCCCTCATGGAAAGGCCTTTCCCGAGCTCTGGAGCCAAAGGGGCTCCTGAGGTCCTTTGGGATCCTGGGACAGGCGAGGCCTCGAGCTGACCCCGTCCCAGCCCAGCTGGGCCCAGCTGCTTTCTGCTGGAAAACCCCAAATTCCCTCAGTCCGGGAAGGGTCCGGAGCCAGAGCTGATTCCTCCCCTCCAGCTCAGGGTTCCTGCCCCCACTGCGAATTTCCGACCACAACACTGGGATGTTTCCTCTGGAAATGGGATTTTATTGCTCAACAATTGCACAGCAAAACCCCACAACCTCCCCCAAAAGAAGCAAATGTTTTGTTTGGGCTGGAATCACTTTTATTCCGGTTTTATTTTTATTTTTTTTGTTCAAAAGCTGAAGAAAACACGATTCTTATCAAGCCAACCCCCAAATATTTTTGTGTTTTTCCAGCCAGCTCTGCTGCCGAGCCCCAGCTCTGTTAACCCCTGGATTATTCCTTCTCCCCCATAATGAACATCCTTGGGCTGAGCTCACGCAAAGCCAGAGGCTCAAACCCAGCCTGGGCCAGTCCTGCGGTACCAAACCCGGGCCTGATTAATTTAGCTAAAAACACATCATTATGGGCAATGAGAAACGATCCCTGCTGCTGCTGGAGAGTGCCTGGGACTGCTCCCTGTGTGCCAGCAGCACCTGGCACAGTCAGATGGAATTGAATTATTCATTTTAAATGTTTGCTGCCCCACAGGAGGGAAGGGGAGGATCCCAGCCCAGCTGTGTGGGGCCAGAGGGGACTGGAGGTGCCCAACCTTGTGGGGCTGAATTGAGGAGCACAGGAAATTCACGGCTTTGTGCAGGGACTGAAGCCAGGTTTGTGTGTGAAATGAGCCAGGGAGAAAGGCTGAAATCAGGAATTTCCCGTGAGGAAAGGCTGGGAGAGCTGGAGGTGCTCAGCTGGAGAGGAGAAGGCTCCAGAGAGAGCTCAGAGCTCCTTGCAGGGCCTGAAGGGGCTCCAGGAGAGCTGGAGAGGGACTGGGGACAAGGCCTGGAGGGACAGGAGGCAGGGAATGGCTTCCCAGTGCCCCAGGGCAGGGCTGGATGGGAGATTGGGAAGGAATTGTTCCCTGGCAGGGTGGCTCAGGGCTGGGATGGAATTGCCAGAGCAGCTGTGGCTGCCCCTGGATCCCTGGCAGTGCCCAAGGCCAGGCTGGACATTGGGAGCAGCCTGGCACAGTGGGAGGGGTCCCTGGGGTGGCACTGAGTGGGATTTAAGCTCCCTCACAGGGAGGGGACATTCCTGATTCTCTGATTCACCTGGATCGTAGGAGAGCACTTTAATTAGTGAATCCCTCATCCAGGCTGGTTCCCACTCCCACCTCAGGCAGGGACTCGTCCCAGGGGACTCCTCCCGGGCTCACTGCGGGTTCCTGCCCAGCAGAGCTGAGCTCAGGGTGCAGCACATCCACCCCAAAGCGCCTTTGGGGCTCTGTGCAGTCACCGCGGGGAGCAGAGCACAGCAAAGCTTCCGGGGAGAGGAAGGAATTTCAGAGCCTGTCTGTCTCCTTCCGCTTGATTCAGAGTGAGTTTGGCAGATGGAAACAAGCTCAGTCCTAAAGAGGCTGAGAAAATCATGCTCAGAGGGAGCGGCTGCTCAGCCCCGGGAGTGACGTTTGGCTTCATCTGTCTAACGAGTCCGATGGGCCCTCGGTGTCTCTTCTGATTGGGGTAATTTATTTGTTTTCATGCTAACTTTTATTGTTTATTGATTTCCCGAGTCGCCCTGAGCCCGTATCAGCTTTTATCTGCTCCCAGTAATGGAAATCGTTCTGCGGAGGATGCACCGCGAAAACTCTGACTGCGGCCAGCCCGGGGCCCGCTAACGCCGTTAATTACCGTGATTACTGCCCTCGAGTGTTAATTACCGTGATTGCCGCCCTCGGGGATGACAAACCCAGGCCTCTTGTCCCTCCCCTGCTCCGCACAAGTCCCGATTTCCACGTTCCAGGCTCCCGAGAGCACAAATCCCCGCCGAGGACACGTCGGGAGCAGCATCCCAGTGAATGTCCCCAAACCAGGCCAGGAGACACTTCAGAAACAGAGTTAGAGAAGTGGGTGTTTGCTTTATTTGGTGTGTGGGGATCGCTTTTTTAAAACACACACACACTGGTGCTCTTTACAACACGGTATTATTATGGGTTAAATTATGGATATTCATCACATTCCTTGGCACAGGCGTGGTTATGCAAATTATTCCTCGGAAGTCATTAATATCATTAGCACACGGGTCAGCAGTGCCCTGTGTGTCCTGGTGGTGGCACTGAGGAAGGCTCCTCCTCTTCCTCGGGGGTCTTTGTGATGAAGATAAGTAGTCTTCCTCACAGCGTACTTTTCACCTTTCTCCCTGGGGCCTGCGTAGGCCTTTGAGGGATGATTCAGGTCTCTGAGATGATCTTTGTCCCCTCTATCCTGACAAGATAAGGGGAATTTGGCTTCTTCGGTTTTGTAATTAACATTTTCTGTCTGATCTAACATTTGCTGTCTCCCAGTAGTTAGCTGTGCTCACAGGAGTTAGATATTGACTGCCCCTTCCTCACCAGCTGTCACCTCCCCAGTCCGGGGCTCTGCATTCCCTCAGCGATCCCTCCAGGCAGCCTGAGGGAACGCCACAAACCCCTCCTGCCACGATCCTCATGCTCAGAGTGCCCCGCGATGCTTTCCTAACAATTTCCAGAGAGTTCAACCCGATTTGAGTCAGAAAAAGAGGAGAAACGGGAAATCTCAGCAGGGCGATGGCGACTGGGGCCTTTCTGTGTCAGCCTGTGTGTGTTTCTGTGTGGGATGTGGTGACTGGCACGCCAGAAACTGCTCTTAATTACTCAAAATTGCTCTTAATGACTCAATCCAGTGCTGCTGGTTCCTTCTGGAGAGCCCGGAGCCCTCCCGCCCGTCCTGCACGGGACGTGTGACACCTGAACAGCAGGGAAATCCCGGGACAAGGGACAAGAGAGAGGAAAACGCCCTCGAGTGGCACCGGGGGAGTTAAATGGGACATTAGGGGAAATTTCTTACTGGGAAAGAGGTGGAGTCCCCAGCCCTGGAGGGGAGCAGGGAAGCAGCTCCTGGTTCCCAAAATAACCCAGTTTGACAGTCTCAGCTCCTGCCCTGCGCACAGGGGTGGGACAGGAGGGGACAGGGAGGGGACATGGAGGCTCCTCCATCCCCTGACGGGGGTGGGATGGAGAGGGAGGCACACCTTGCTCGGGTGGGATCCCACGGCACCTCCGGAGGGGTGGGAGAGGAGAGAGCTCTCCATGGCTCCTGACTGAGGGGAGAGGGGGAAAGGCATGGAATGGGGCCGGGGCAAACCCTGCAGGGAAGGGGAGGGGAGACCCTCCAGCCACAGCCCACTTTGGGGTTCCTGACCTTCCTGCAGCCCCCGGGCAGCTCCCCCCGCCCCCGGCTGTGCCCCTGGCCCCGAGGGGTGCCCAGGTCACTTCTGGCTGCCCTGGTGGGACCTGCCCGGGGACTTGGCCCAGCAGGGGCTGATGCACACCCTGAGAGCAGCTCAGAGCATTCCTGCCTCATCCCTGCCTGCCTCATCCCTTCCTGCCTCATCCCTTCCTGCCTCATCCCTTCCTGCCTCATCCCTTCCTGCTTCATCCCTTCCTGCTTCACCCATTCCTGCTTCATCCATTCCTGCTTCATCCCTGCCTGCTTCATCCATTCCTGCCTCATCCCTGCCTGCTTCTGCCATTCCTGCTTCATCCCTTNCCCCATCCCACCCTGCTCCACCCCTGCCTGCTTCATCCATTCCTGCCTCATCCCTGCCTGCTTCTGCCATTCCTGCTTCATCCCTTCCTGCTTCATCCCTTTCTCCTTCATCCATTCCTGCTTCAGTCATTCCTGCTTCATCCCTTCCTAATTCACCCATTCCTGCTTCATCCCTTCCTGCTCCATCCATTCCTGCCTCATCCCATCCTGCTTCATCCCTGCCTGCTTCATCCATTCCTGCCTCATCCCATCCTGCTTCATCCCTGCCTGCTTCATCCATTCCTGCCTCATCCCTGCCTGCTTCTGCCATTCCTGCTTCATCCCTTCCTGCTTCATCCCTTTCTCCTTCATCCATTCCTGCTTCAGTCATTCCTGCTTCATCCCTTCCTAATTCACCCATTCCTGCTTCATCCCTTCCTGCTCCATCCATTCCTGCCTCATCCCTGCCTACTTCACCCATTCCTGCCCCTTCCTTTCCTGGATCAGTCAATCCTGCTTCATCCATTCCTATTTCATCCCTTCCTGCCTCATCCCTTCCTGCTTCACCCATTCCTGTCCCTTCCCTTCCCGTCCCATCCCCTCGCAGCTCCCAGCTCTGCCTGGGTTGGGTTTATGGGATTTCCATCAGAACCGAGCCTGATTTTCACCGGCACCGAGATCCCTTCCCAGCACGGAGGGTATGGAAAAGGCAGAAATAATTCACATCTGCCTTGAACTCCTTCCTGCTGGCAGAGGGACGTAGAAGAGTTCCCACCTGAAGCCCAGCACGCCCTCCCCTCCCTCATCAGTATCCCAGCCTGCGCATCAGGAATCGCTGATGAGCTGACAGCCAGCACTTAAACGCTCCGAGCCTTTATTATTTATTTCTTGGGCAGAGAATCACCACTCTGGGTTATTTTTATTTTACAGATCCAGCTTCTGAAACTGCTTAAAAAGCTTTCGATCAAAGCTTACAGTGGTGCTGACAGAACACCGAGGGTTTGTGCTGGGGAGAGCCATCATTAATTATCAGACTGTGAGCAGCACTGATAGTGCAGGCATTTGATTTTGATTTAATGTCTAAATAAGCTCACTTACAATGGCAAAGAGCTTCCTGTTTAATTGAAAAGCACTAAGTTTTCTGTCTGCCCTTCTTCTTTTCCATTCTGGCCACGATCCAGGTGTAGAAATAGAAAGAAACATGAACAGAATGCAGAAAGTCGGTGTGAAAATGCATCAGAGGCACGGGAGGCTGCCGAGCCGTCTGCCAACGCCGCTGCTGGCTGCTCTGGGCCAGCTCTGCCCTTCCAGGCTGTCCTTGTCCTTCAGCTCCCCTCCCGCCCCAGCACAGCGCCCATCCCTGCCCTGTCTGTGCCCCATTCCATCCCTTCCTGAGCTCACAGCACCAGGGCCTCACCACCCTAACCCTAACCCTCACCACCCCCTCGCAACAGGATTTCCATCTTGGAATTCCCTCACCGGGGGCAGCTGAGCTGCTGCCCAGGGAGCAGGGGCACTGCTGTGCCAGGAGGGGACACAGACCCTGGCAGGGGCCCCTGGCTGGCACCGTGGCTCTGCAGCCCCACAGCCGAACTGTGAACACACCGCAGGTGTTCCAGTGCCGCAGACACACAGCCCTGCCCAGGGCACTGCTGGCGGGGCAGAGGGGGCTGGGCCAGTGTGGCACCGTGTGCCAGCCCTGCCACTGCCCCTGGGCCAGCATCAGCCCCACCACTGCCCCTGGGCCAGCATCAGCCCCACCACAGCTCCTGGGCCAGTGTGGCACCNGCACCGTGTGCCAGCCCTGCCACCACCCCTGGGCCAGTGTGGCACCGTGTGCCAGCCCTGCCACTTCCCCTGGGCCAGCATCAGCCCCACCACTGCTCCTGGGCCAGTGTGGCACCATGTGCCAGCCCTGCCACTGCCCCACTACCAGTGTGGTACTGTGTGCCAGCCCTGCCACTGCCACACTGGCCAGCATCAGCCCTGCCACAGCTCCTGGGCCAGTGTGGCACCGTGTGCCAGCCCCACCACTGCCCCTGGGCCAGCATCAGCCCTGCCACTGCCCCCGGGCCAGTGTGGCACCGTGTGCCAGCCCTGCCACTGCCTGGCAGTGACTTCAACAACCACTGGCCGTGGGACACATGGACTGTACCGGACACATGGATCAACTTCCAGCCCACAGCAGTGACCAGCCCTGCCCTGTGTCCCCTGCCCAGAGTGTCCAGTCCCCACAGATACCCCCCAGGAGCAGCAGGAGCTGCTGGACACCCCCTGGGGCAGCTCTGGGGCTCCCTGGTGTCAGAGCAAGTGCTGCTGGCTCCATCCAGGACCCCCCAGTCCTTCCACAGCTTCCGCAGGGATCAGGAGCTGTGGAGGGGGACATGGAAAGCTTGGCTGGCTGTGCCCTGAGCGAGGTGTGGTGAACAGCACAGAGGTCAAAGTGATGCCTTAAATGGCTCCCTAGAAACAGAGACCAGGCAGGAATAAAGGAATAAAGGAATAAAGGAGGGATTGATTGGAAAGGCCTTCAGAGGTCACACTCTGGGCTCCAGAGGCTCCTGCCTCAGTGCATCCCAAAATGGACAATGCCAGCTCCCGAGTTCTTCCCACTTTGATATCAGCATCAATTGCCCAAGCAGAAGCCAGGCAAGGATGGAATTTGCCCAAGCTTGCCCCCCTGTCCCCAAGATGAAGGTTTGCAGTTGTTGGGCCCAGGAGGGTCTGGGTGTCCTTGGAGAGCGAGCTGGAGAGGCTTTGTTATGTCAGTGTGAGCATGAGAGAACAGCACTGAACGAGCTCCAGGGAGCTGCAGAGTTCCACTGGGCACTGCGGGGCTGGGAACAGAGAAAAGTTAAATCCTAAGGCATCAAAGGGAGAGGCAGTTGGAACTGGGAGGAAGAACCATTCCCCCTTTTTCCCGTCCCCACGGGGGGCTCAGGTCCCAGCAGCGTCCCCAGGCTGGGCTGGTGTGCACAGAAGGTTTGCTGGAGTGAAGGATTTGTCTCAGTTCCTCCATGGACAAACCTCCTGGCGCGTTCTCCCTGCGCCGGGCTGGGCAGACAGGGATCTGTCTGCAGCTGGATCCGGCCTGGGGGGCTCCGGGTGGGAGCTCCGGCACCACTCAGCCCCCGGAGGAGGTGACAGCTCCGGGGAGCTCTGAGCCGCTGTGACAGCTCCTTCCTGCCGCCCCAAGCGAGCGCTCACGAACGATTTTCCACTTCAGGTGCCTTCTGCAAGTGTTAATGAACTCGCCCTTCGCAGAGCTCTGCACCGAGGGCACAGGGAGGAGAGCAAGCCTGGCGTGTCTGAATTCCCAGCTCCCGGGAGGAACCTCCGGCAGGGCAGGGCAGGGC
>VZRF01002172.1:0-23712 GCA_013396875.1 Vireo altiloquus
CTCCTTGCCACTCTGGCCACCAGGTGTTTGAGTATCAGATCATCTTGGTGTTTTCTTCTCATTCTGAGAGTCACCCTTCAGGTGAAACAGCACCTGGCAAAACTCTTTCCCTTATGGTGAGCTTGGATAGTCATTCTTTCTTCCTCCTTCTCCTGTTAATCCACGTCTTCCTGTCTTTCCTCCCCATCAGCTCAGGGATGTAGTATGATGTTGGGAAGTTAGGTCATGTTTGTGACATGTGAATGGGTGCTCAGAGATGCTCTGAGGAAGTGAGAAACCAAGCTGGAGGTGTAAGGAGACAGCTCCTTTAACCTACCTGAAAGGGTTCATGGGCTGGGTGACCACAACAGGCTGAAAGCCAGCTGTGAAAGGCTGGGAACTGAGGACAGCCCTTTATTAAGTAAAGCAATTAAAGAATGACAATTTACATGGAGTAAGTTATTGCAAGTGTTTCCCAGATGAGTTAAGTTAATAGAGTAATAGCCTAATTAAAACATTTCCTGCTTCTTGCCTTTATTCTTGCATGTTTGGGACAGGTCTTCTGGGAACAGCATGAGGGAAATGCACTTGGAAACATTTCCTTCTATGATTATGCAGTCATTTGATTGTAATGACATTGTTAAAACATGGGCTCCTGAAAAGACTGAATTCTGACTTGAATGCCTTCCAGTCCTGCAGTTCCTTTTTCTTGTGAACCCCCTGCCTTTTTTGCTTTAAGATGATTTATGCTGTTCCTAACCAGTCTTCTATTTATGTAGTTTCTAAAGGATATTTATTGAGTCATTTCTCATATTTATCAATGAGAAGAATCTTTATAATAAAGCTTAAATAGTAAAAGTTGGAAGAAAAAACTTGCAGGGTGAGAGTGGTCTTATCTTTTTGGTTGTTAGCTCATATACAGAAGGAAAAATAGCACCTGCTTGCTCTGGAATGATCACATCCAGTTGTTTAGTCAGCAAGATGACACATCTTAGAATATGCTCAAAGACTGAGGAATCTGGGAAATGTTGTTCTTACACTTACTCATCCATGTTGAAGTGCTGGAATTTTACTTTGTCTTCTCTTAAATGTAGACTTTTACAATAGGGTGGACCTCCCCCTCCTTTCTCAGTCTTCTGAAATGCGATAACCTTCCTTCCATGCGAAGGAAAGTGAGGGGAGAGGCTGCTCTGACTCAGAGATGAGGGCTCTGATCCCTCACTCCTGTGCTTCCTCACTGGGTCACACAGCCTGTCCTGGCATGCTTTATCCTCCTCCAGCCTGCTCAGTCATTTTTTTCCTCTGACGTTTTTATCACTGTAAGACAGAAGGAAAATGCACACAAACATAGAAGCTGCACTGTTCCATTCCCAAGTCTTTTCCTTGAGATTTTTCTAAACCTTTGATTCTCTGAATTTTTGTGTGCACCAGGTTTTTGAAAGCTGTGAAGAAAAATAGGATAGAACAGGATTTGACTGGATCCTAGAGTGCTCTTAAAGGGGAAAATCACCTTATCAGGTGCAGAAATGAAACTGAGTGATGTGACTAGTGCTGTGTCAACTTCAGCAGACCTCTCTTTCCTTTTATGAGAAGGAAAACAATTTGCAATAGTAGGACAAAAACTATACCACAAATATTAAATCTACCATTTTCAAAAGATATTAAGTGTGGATGTTGCACTTGAGGACTTGATTTAATGGAGAACATGGTGGTGGTGCTGTGTTGACAGCTGGTCATGATCTTAAAGGTCTTTTCTAACCTTAACCATTCTATGATTCTGTATGAAAGCAGAAGAATTTACCAAATCATTCTGATATCATCTGGTGCTATAAGTGGATAAACAGGAAGATAGGTAACCAAACTGAATGGGCATTTTCTTGGCAATTGTCATGGAATTCCACAGTAATATTTTTCTGTCAGTTTTCTCATGTTTAGGATGATTTTCTGTGTAGATCTGATAACTTTAAGAACATGATAAAGATTTTTAGGTGAGAGTGGGGAAGATAAGTACCGGCACACAAACTCACACACAGAAATGAGTTACTATCTGTTCATTGCCAGTATTCTCTGAAGATCTTCGAGTTGCAGGTGGTTGGTAGCTGACACATCTTCAAGAGTTGCAACTGGTTCCATATCAATATTCTCTTGGGGAAGAAAACATAAAAAAAAGTATTTTTCAGTTAAACTTGTGCTAGCCAAGAATACTGGTTGTGTGTAATGTAGGGCATCTCTGTTCCTCTCCCTCGTTGCTTCTTCTTTCATTTGTTTTCAGTAAATGAGAACAAGCTCTATCAAAGATGTCTTACATTTTGAAGGTAATCCCTTTGGAAATGAATGAACAAGACATGCTTTCTTGGGAGACAAGGTTTTAAAAGCTTTTTCTCTGTCTTATTTTCAAACACAGCACATTTTGAAGAATAAGATCAACATTTTATCTTTCACTCTTTGGCAAATACTGAGCTTCGTCTTTTGTCCTCTGATTTCTGACAAGGTCTCAAGGTGAGTAACTCGGGTTTCTGTTTGTGCACACTCAGGTATAATGATGTTTTCTGCACAGTTCTGAGAACAAAAGACTGTACTCTTTAATGGAAGTGGGGTTGCAAATCTCCTCGGGTTAAATCTGTATTATGAGTGCAGAATGAGAAGCCATGCCTTTGCTGCTGCTAGCCAGCTGCTGGAGGGAACAGCTTCAGCAGTTTGCTAGATGCCTCTGTGCAACAGCTTGAGCAGTCTTGGCACATCTAAATCTCTCTAACAAGTGCTGGAGTAGGCAAGTGTGTCCCCTTATTCACCCGTGGCATTAGTTAAGATGGATAATAGGACAAAAATAACCCCCAAAACTTCCACAGCAGCCCCATCTCAAAGGAGTGATATATTTTTCCGTCAAAACAGCTTTCTAGAGAAATCTCTCCAACATTCCCTCCAAAACCCAAAATTCCTCAAAAGAGATGTTGTGTTTCAAAGGGAGCACTCTGATAACTCACATATGCTCTTGTCTGGAAATCTGTATGCCACATTCTCTTCAATCTTTGATACACCAAAGTGCACTGTCCTGCCCCACCTCTGGTGTTTCAGCATGGAACCATCACTGAAAATAAAATCTTGCCATAGAATTTGACTCTTGTAACAGAAAAAAACCAAAATCTGTGTGAGAACAGTATTTTGAAAATGAATAGTTGTATTTTAGTGTTTCTTTCTTGATTATGAAAGGCTGTTGGAAGTTTACAGACTTCTCTAAACTAAGGAAAATAATTGTACAAATATTTACTTTAGTTAAAAAAAAAAAGAAATCAAAAGCCTATAACTTTAGATCCCAATCAAACCTTTTAGGAGTAATGGAATGATATCTGTTTTTTCTTGCACATTTTCCCTCTTTTTTTGCACCAGTGCATAAACATTGAGAAAGGCAATAATGTAAAAGAGCATGAAGCCAGCTACATGTTCAGTATTGTTTTGCTTGTTGTTGAATTAAGTCCTCCACTTTTGAATGAAGGAATTAACAAAATTGATTTCCTTAGCAATCACAGAATGGGTCAGGTTGGAAGGAACCACAGTGGGTCAGCTGTTCTAACCTTTCTCCTGGGTTATAAATCCTTCTCTCTTTGGCTGGCACTTCTGCTCTGCTCAGCAATCAAATACTTTTTTTGTCTGACATAACCAAAAAAATTCTTATAATCTTCATGATGCACTAAAGGTGCTACAGACAAAGAAGCCTCTCAGCTTTTTGAAGTTGAAAAGTGATATATTTATTTTGCAGCGCTTGGCACATGCGAGGTCACCCTCCAAAAGGCATGTGCGAATTTCTAAAGCATTGGCTTTCCTTATATTCACAAAGGTCTTACATATTCATCTAAGTCACCTGAGATGCCCACACATATGCATCACCTATNTTGCTCCAACTGCTTCGACTATTCCTATATGCAAATAATTAAATCCTAGTTTCTTGCTTTTACTTTGCTAGCTACAATATCAACTTTTAATTCCTTTTTAACCCTTGATTCATTCAGGAGAGGCCAAAAAACAGTTCAGAGAATTCTAGAGAATTTATATGGATTTCAACAAAGGGTTCGTGATATTGTCAATTCTGAAGGTGGATCCAACAAAAACTCTATATTTAAAAAAATGTAGGTGTGTATACCTCAACAATTTTTTTTGTGCTTCAGTGGTTGTGGTTTTAGCTTGTTGGCATAGGACATGTATCTCAGAATTTTTTTCATGCTGTTTTAATCAAAATTATGGCAGATGGATTACAAAATGATTGGGTTGATTCAAGATACGGCCAAGTAATTCCTCAGAATTCCTCATTCATCCTCCTTCAAAAAAAGAAGCTCAGATCTGATAGTAATGCTCTAATCCAGCACTATGAAAGAATGCAGCAAATTTTCTTGTGTTATTTTGAACTTTCCACACAGTGTGAACTGATGCCACAAGTGGTCTGGTTTTTCTTAAATGTAGCTTTATTTCTCAGGGTAAGACTCCTAAATGTTTCAGCATGCAGTCTTGAATACTTTGCTATGTGGCTTCTTCCTTTTAGTGTTTTCAGGAGCCTTAATACAGCTGGAATGCATTGCAACTTCATTTCCTTAACCAATTTCTTAAAAAATGAGCCATTAAGCAGCAGTTCTATCTTGTCCCTAAGGTAATCACCAGTGAATTTATTAAATGGCTTTTGATTTGTCAAGTAATGCTATTTGATGTTTCAGTGTTTCATAACAGCAGCAACTTTTGTGCGAATTAGGCACAAGATTTTCTTACCTTCTTAGCCTATTAAGTAAATGTAATCCTATTTGTGAAGGAATTCTTTCTTTTCATCATTTCTAGTTGTTTTTAAGGGCATATTCCATACATCAACTTGAATAATAGCTCTGAAGTAATAAAGGTTTTACTAAATGCTGCAAAAGCAGGTGGAATTATTATTATTTTTTTTAATTCTTGTCCCCTTTTTTCTGTAGAAGTGATCTGGAAAAAGCTTTGCCTAAGCATTCACAGCTCTAAACTGCAGAACAGAACAGTGTACACTTAAACCCTGTTGTTAGCTTGCAGATAACAGGCCTAAAAGTTGTAGGTATATATTTACCTACATATATAGGTAAATATTTGTAGGCCTAACTTGTAAACTGGAAAAACTGGCATTTTTTCAGAGCAGACATTTTCAAAATGGTCTAAGCAGGAACTTCATATCGCAGCTTTTTGTCCTAGTGACTGAACATTTATACTGATAGAGCTCCAAAGCCCTGCAGTTCTTTTTTCTTTTCCTTTCTTCCCTTCTGCTGGGGAGAGACTTTGCAGCTAGGTGAGCACTCCTAACTGTGAGGAAGAGGAATATAATGGTGGTTTATACTGTGAAAGGTTTAAAAACTCTCTCCTAGGCCTTACTGAGAGCAGAATGATTATGCATATTTACAGCCCTTAGCCAGATGTGTCACCTTTGCTTTGTTTTCTCTCCGCCTTGGGATGTCAAAACTTGCCTTTCTCAGTGCTTTGGTTGGTTGGCTCATTCAGGAAGTTTTCCTTCTGGTATACAATGGTGTTTGGGGAAGCTTTAATCAGCTTTTTACAGTGGGGCAGCAGGCTGGAGCAGAGGAGGGTGGGCACCACTGAGGAGTACCTGTTCTTACAGTGTAGCATGGGAAATAAAGGTTCCATAAAAGGCCTGTGGAAGAGGAAAACCACTGTTGGCAGAACTGCTCTAAGCGCTTGACTGGGATGTCATTCTGGTTTTCATTTTGTGTATAAACAATACATAACACTTTGTCAGATATGTCAATCTTCCATCAGCCAAGGATGTATTTCTGTATTTCTTTTCTCCTTTTGGTAGTGCCTCTGTCTCTCTCCTTCAGCTGAATTTGTTTGTGGGTTTTAACATTAGCTTGAAAGAAACACCAATCTACTGCCTACCTTCTCTTATTTGACTTAAGGGTGTGGACACAGGCTTTGTGCATCTATATTTGTGCTGGGTCTGGCTGAGATGGACTTAATTTTCTCCACAGCAGTGTTCGTTTAATTGTCTCCATAGCAGCACTCACAGTGCTGTGCTTTTTATTGGTATTTAGAGAGGTGTTGGTGACACACCAGTGTTTTGGCTACTGCTGAGCAGTGCTGGCACAGCATTATCACCTCCTCCTACCTTCCCCTCTCACAACTAGGCTGGGAGTAGGCAAGATCTTGGGAGGGGACTTAGCCAGGACAGCTATTCCAAACTGATCAAAGGGATGTTCCATATCATGTGGCATCAGCTCAGCAACAAAAGCTAAGAGAAATGAAGTCAGGAGAAACATTGGATCTTAAGACGTTTGTCTTCTGGAGCTGCCATTATGTGTAGTGAAGCCTAGGAAGTGGCTGGACACCACCTGCTGATTCAAGGAAATAGTGGAAGAATATTTTGTTTTACTTTGCTTCTCTGTGGGGCCTTTGCTTTTGCTTTACTAAGCTGTCTCTATTTTGACCTGCAAGGGTTTGTTTTTTTTTTAATCTTATCCTAACCCCTGCTGCCTCCTGCTGAGGAGAGGAGTGATAGAACAGCTTGATGGGCTACTGATATCCAGCCAAGGTCAATCCATGGCAATATTGGATGTCAGAATAAGAAATTCAACAGTAGCAGAAAATGCGTTACAGTCATTGTTGCTATGGTGACAAAATCAAGCTAAATAATTAAAATCCTTCTTTTCCTTAATATGAAAAAAATCATTCCCACAACCATTCTCCTTCTTCTTCATGAGGTTTGGAGATGTCCTGTGAATTTGTCCCTTATCTTTCTGTGAATAGGACACCTGTTCTTAATTCTGAGTTGTTAAGGTGATGGATGTCTCAGATGGGACTGCATGTTCAGCAAAGCCTGGCATTTTAGGCTGCTTATGTGTCTGGTTTAGGGGGCTAAATAAATACTAATGGGCTTCCTCACTCTTTCAGTTGAAGACAGTACCTTGAAATAGATAAGAAGCAAAATGTCCAAAATGACAAAGGATGAGTGGAACAGACCTGCAAAGTCTCTGCCATGCTCTGCCCTCACAGGGTGCTGCTGGCCCAGGAGCTCTCTGCCAGTGGGACACACAGCAAGCAGGGTGCAAAACACCCCACCTCAAACAAATTAACTTCCATATTGCCTTTCTCCTGATGCCTTCTGTATTTAAACACTCTGGCTTTAGATGCTTTCATATGTGAACGCATGTCAATACAGCGTGGAACACACAGGAGTGGAAACCAAGGGATTAACCTGTGGAGAGAATTTCTGTGACAGATTTCCCCACGCTGGGGTCCCCAGCACGCCCAAGCAAAATGTCAGAAACCAAACTCGAAGGGGATCTGATGTGAATATTAATGAAACTTCTGCCTCGGGTGGCAAACTCCAAAATACTCTGACCCAGGTCACAAAGTGGTCAAACAAATTCCTTTTTGCGGAAACTTTTCATTAGCTTCACGACACTTGTCATGAGTCCCTTGGCAGTATAAGTTTCCATGGCAGCAACCTAAATAATTGTTGTACTTGTATGAAGCCTTTTAACTAGAGTCTTAGGCTACTTCTGAGTGACAAGCTTTCAGAGGCCATTATTTGCCTGTTTTTCTTTGAGAGGTCTCAAGTTAGCATGCTTTTTCTGCGCTTGTAGAGAGAGATTTTTAGGAAAGTGACTGCTGGTCATTCCCAAGTTGTTACTGCTGTCTACACAAGTCAATCCTGCTTTACTGAGTTAAAAGGGAGCACCATTAGAGTGAAGACATTCCTGGAAACGGGCAGTAAAAGAAGGACTACGGAACCTCTGGCCTTGCTGGTCAATGAGGCAGAATATACATGACAAATGACAGTACCAAAAAGGCTGAGATGTCTCTGCCGTGGGTTGCCCTGGCAATGCAGCACCCATGTTTTCTAAGTCCATTGAGATGCCTTCAAGGGGGCTCAAAAGCTGTCTGACATCATTGCAAGGCTGTTCCCTGCAATTTTTGAAAGGCGAAAGGAATTTGTTTTCTCAGGATCAATCAAATGAAATTTAGTTATGATTCTGATAAGGTTCACTGAGAAATTCAAGATGCTTCCAAAGGTGATAGGAATGCTAGAGACAAGATACTGAGGAGTAGGTTTATCTGGGTAGGTAGGGAAAAGAAGAGAGGAAACATTGCATAGAAGAGCAAAAGAGGTACAATATGAACAGGTTTTTCCTTTCTGCATGCTTTTTCAAGGCAGAGAGAAGCAATTTTTTTTTTTCCCCTCTCTTTAGGAGCATTTTCTGAGGTAGAAGTTTTCAGTCTACCTTCCTACCTGCCACTCGGATTGTCAAGGTCTCTTTCATAGCATTACTACCACTATGCCACTGAAAGAGGAAATTATATTTTCAATAGAAGCGTGGATTATTTTAAGGCAAAATTTACCTTCTGTTTGGTGCTCCTGGAGAATAATTTGCAGGAATATCATTGAACAAAGACATTGTAAGTCATTATAATTACCCTGGAAGCAACATGCTTGAGGGGGACCTTGGGGAAAGCAGAAAGATGTACAGTACATGGATATGTCAGAAATCACAAGAAAAATGTGGTTCTGGCCACCAATTAATGCAGACTAATTGATTATGCTTTAGTTGACCTTGATTATCCACGAGAGAGTGTCAAATGGAAAGTCAATATAAATGACAAAATGTAAAAGTGCATGTACTGTAAATCAGGTACATTAGTGACATCTGTCGAGAGTTCAAAATGCTGCTCTAGAAAAGTGTTCAGGATTTTAATGCTTTTCTCTCTGATAACCTTTTTATGCTGTATGACAAGTGGCTCTGGCAGGGATCCAAACCACATCCTAAAAGTAATTAGGGTCTATTTTTCTCCAAATAATTCCTTTGGACATATGGGTGTGCTTTTTTTTGGACAGAATAGATTCCTCACAGTGCATAACAGTATCTTGGTGGTGCGTGGAAGTTCTGATCAATGACATCTCACAGACACATGTCCTTAGTATCAAAGGATATTTTACTTTGAATTCCATCTATTTTTTGAAATTTAGTGGTGTAGAGAAGTTTTGTTGGCTGTCTGTGTGTTTTTATATCAGAAGTAGTCTAAGAATCAATATCCAAAAGCAGGAGAATTTGGGGATGTATTAAAGTAAACTCTATGCAGAAACACTTACTACAGAGGTATTTTTTCTCCCAAGTTCACACCTCTGTAAAGAGAGAGGGAGTTGTTGATGAAGTTGTTAGACTAAGGTAGTACCAGGAAGAAGGGAGACTGTTTTCCAAACAGCTGACAGTCAATCTGCCAGTTCTTCTCACAGCCTGGATTCCTTTCCTTCAGGTAGTTAGCCAAATTTGTAGCGTTTGCTCCTAAAACCTGTCTTGAATCGGTACAAAAGAAGACCAAAAACTCACGATTTGCTCATCTTGCCTTGGGCCAAGCTTAGTGATACTGAAAACAAACCATGGGACGTGGAAGCTGATCAGAGTGGTACAACTGTGTGGTGCATCTCTTGAGCAGCCCCTGTGCATCATCTCTGCACGAAGCTGATATGATTTAAATGGGTAATTATGTCCACAGAGTAGTTTTAGATAGAAGTTACCTGATGATTTAGCTGTCTCTGGGATTTTTGCCCAAAGCTGTATTTCACCCTGAGCAAACTGTGAGCTGAGGTGATAGTGATCTTCCTATATATTAGGATTATATTCAGACTGTAAAACCTAGATGATTTCATGTTTCTATAATGGAGGTGCCCGAAACTCTCATTTGTAAGAAGAGGTGATGGGGAAGGAGGGAAATAATAAATAATAAAAACAATCCTCCATGCCCTGAATACTAAGGTGAACTCTTACCTTTCTCAAACAAGCTGTCCTCCTTTAAAAACAAAAAATCTATGCCACATCTCATCTTAGAGAAAATATTTCAATTGTGATTAAATTAATAATATCTTCCTTGCATGTGGACTAATGAATTGCAAGTTCATGATGCTACCGTGTTCTAAAAGCACTTTCACAGCATATTCATTTTGAAATAATATTTATATTTATAATCACTTGTGTTATAAAATCTCAAGTATTCAAGTATTGTAATGGTCTAGTAAAGCACAACACTTATCAGTTGGTCAGTTGCTTTATGTCTAAAATATGAAAATAGTAAAGTAGTGAGTATTTAGACTATTATAAAATTATTCCCAAAATATTTATTTAAAACAATTGACTAAATTTGTTGATGCCTGTAGATTCAGCAGTTTGATATGTTGTTTATAGGGAAATGCCATTTCAATTAGGTTTAACAGTTAAATTTACAGTCAAATAATGGGAAAAACCAGCAAGATTTAAAACATGGATTTACTTTGTTACTACAGCAAACCTACACCTTTTTTGTAAGTCCATTTTTAAAGCATCTTGTAAAATTTATTAAGATGGATCCTTAATGTACAGTGCACTTTTAAATATATGATGTACTCTTTCTTTCAGTTTTTCTGTTTGTCACGAAGGCAAAAGCCTAATTGGGCACTACTCTAGCAAACTTTGGTAATATTCTGTCATGTTTACTTGACACAAAATAAAAATGAGCACATACCACACACACCCCTCAAACAGAGAGAAAAAGCTCCCCAAACAGACATGTTAGAGTGGTAAATTTAATTTCATTTATCACAATTTTTAAAACAGTCTGAACTTTCATGTAGTAAACTTCAATCTGTCTTACATTCTCTATCTAAATAATGACTACGCTGCAATAACTTCCTAATTAGGTAAACTATTACTACTATACACCCTGTTCACCTGTTTCATGATTAAATGGTTGGTTTTCATTCAAAATATGGATTTTTTTTTGTTGTTTGTATTATTAGTAGAATGCACAAACAGGCTTGGATTACAAATATTTGGGTTTTAAGTGTTTATTATGGTATATTTATAATGATATAAATAAAACATAAGAATTATGTTAAATTGTTATCACCATAGCTGCTGTTATCATTGGTGTTAAAAAGACAATTAGATTTTTTTTTCGTAGCATAAAAATATTGTTTATAGCTAGATAATTCTACTCTGCTTGTTCTTGGAATATAAATATATTGAAAGTTATGATGGACAAGTAAAATGAGAGTGAACATTTTCCTCTTATTAAAACTCACTTTGTCCTCAAGAATCAAAACTAATAATCAGGTTTTTAGTTCCAAAATATTTTTTTTTGTTGTTGTTATTTGAAACAGTGTCTTAAAGTCAAGAGACAAAAATGTCCTAAGTGTTGCAATGGTTCTAAAAGTGCTTCTTTAAAAAAAAAATCTGCCTATAAAATGGTAACTTCTATGCCACATTGCATTTCAATTGCTACTTCAATGGGCATTAATACCCTTATGGAACCAAGGAAGATATTTATGACACAGAATATTATATTGAAAGGACTCTTGCTTTAATTTGGCTTGAAAAATCTATTTAGTGTTGAAATGTTGACACACAGAATTTTTTTCTACCGGTTTTGCTTTTGATCTTGGTAATGAAAACTCTTTTATATCTATGGGTATACACATGTATATGCAGGTTTGTGCACATTTATACAGATAAACGTTTACATGTGAATATCTTTTTAGCATTTTCCATCTTAAAAGCAGACAAGGTGTAAGACCTCAATACCTTTAGTTTCTGTGGTTTTACTCCTTGTAGTACATAGCCACTTAACCTAAAAAATAATTACCACAATTGTGGTTAGTATTCCCTTTTGTGACTGCACGTGATCCTGGCTTGGTTCAGAGGAGCTCCTGTGCTATTTTGAGAGATAAGGATAAGCTGATAAGCCTTCCAGCTGTTCTGGTACAAATTATTTGTGCAAAATGCTTTCATTCTGCCTTCTGTAACAAGGACATCTTCTTACCGCTGCAATCCATTTAACTCATTGTAACTTTTTTAACTAAAAGGTAATTTGATTGCCTTCTACAAGCTTCTACACAGGAGGATGTTTTGACAGTAAAGGACTCTTTACTAAATGCTTTTCTTTCTGCCAGATTAATTTCTACTACTGAAGCTAGACAAATTGAAATGGAAAAAAAGGTGCAACATGCACAATTCTTTTTTTCTTTTAAGTAATTAGCAAGAAGGGCAATTAATGTTTGGAATCATTTTTCAAGTGAGGTCATGCAGTCTTCATATTGTGCAAACTTTAAAAGAGAGCTGGAAAGCTTCCCAAAGGTGTGGTATAATTTTAACCACAAGGTTACAGGTTTCACGCAAACGTGTCTGAGTAAGGTTCAATAGCAGGAGGTCAAACTCCTGCTCCTCGGTTGTTGCTGCCAGCCTACAAATATTAATCTTTCTTTCAAATTACTCTTGACAGATACTGTCATGAGCTTTCTCATGCACTTACGTCCTGAGGCAAAACTCACAGAAGACTTTCTGACATCAATGGGCTTTGGATCTAATCCACAGACAGATAGTTTCTTCTGGAAAATGTTGAGTAAAATCTAAGTGAAAAGTTTTATACAAGTATTACTGCAGCAACCAAGGTTTGGCATTTTAGCAGTGGCACTTTGAGAGAATTGGAGGGACAAAATGCACATGGGTGGAAATTATAAAGTCATCTTTATGGAGAGACTCCATCCTGTAGTCTCTCAAATTCAGCAAGTAACATAGTTTGTGTTTTTAAATATTAAATTTATCTCTTCCATATGCTGTAAAGGAACAGATACATGCTTGTCTCTTGAATAAAAACCTTCACGAGATTAATCATGGCATGCTGGCTTATCCAGTCATGTTGAGTGTTTTGAATACCTAACTGGAGCAATCTGTCAGTCAAGAGCAATGTAATTTTTATATCCAAATTAGGATTTATTTTGTAGACTTAAAAGAATAAAATATACTTGAGCAGAGTATTTAGGAAAGATGAATTTCATTTTGGTTCAAAAAAAAAGTGATAAATTTAGTAGCAGTCATGTGAATATCCAGGCTATTTTGAAATATGTACAGTGAATTTAGATAAGCTTCCTGAAATGTAGGATTCATGCTTGGCATCACTAGCCTAAGCTTCACGTGCACTAATCACTAGAAACTCCATGAAAGTAGAAAGAAAAGACAAAATCCCTTCCAAACACCATGACCTTTTGAATCCCTGAAGAATGGTATGCATTGCTCTATACACATACTTGAAGTTAAATTATCTACTTTCCTGCCTTCTCAGCTTTGTCAAAATTCTTGTGAGATTTCCCTTTTCCACATTCAAACGGTAATTTCTGTCTTCTTGCTCATCTGTCCAATATCTGTCACATTAAACTTTTCACTATTATTGCCATAAGTCCTAATCTTGAAGCTCAGCCTGTCTGTGTCTTTCCTCATGTCTCCTTGTATTGACTGATCCTTTCTTTTAGGAAGTAATTTTCTCTCTTACACTTCTCTTTTCCTTTTTCTTATGACACATCTCTGAGAATCCCACCACGTGTGATATTCCTCTGATGAATGTACTTATCTGGAATGCTGGCACTCATGTGTGAGCTGAGAGGTTTCGTTTCTAGCAGGTAGGCTGAAGCAGATACTTCCATGGAACCATTCATGTAATTCCAAAGCAGATATAAAGCTTGTGTGGTGTGATCCCTGAGCATTAGATTCCTGCTGCCCTGGTCTCTCTGATCTGCAGAAATCTGTGTTACACAGGTCAGTGTCGAGGCTGACTGAAATGAATCTTGCGACCCCAAGTGCTGTTCCCATGTCTTGTGCTACTGACAGTGTTCTTCTGCATCTTCCTTCTCCAAAGAAACCAAGTTCTGCACAGCTGAAAGCACTGGCCAGTCACTCAGTGACAACAGAGGTCCATTAAACAGGACTTATTTTTCTGTACTATTCATGAATTGGGTAGCTTGAATGATCACATGCTTTACACATTCTGCTAAAAGTAAGTGTTAACTAGTTTTCACACCCAAAACTCTTACTGAGTTTTGTTAATGATCCTGGAAGAACATCAGTTCTATCTATTTCTAATTCTATTTCCAATTTTTCAGTTGTGTTTTCACCATGGTTTCTTCAGACTTGGAGGGGGGGAAGGTATTTATCCCTTCATCAAATGTTTGATTTTGGATGTTCTTGATGAGATTGAAATTATTTCACTCATAATCTCTTCTGATGTATGTAAAATAACTTATAAAAATTTTAATTTAAGAACATTAATCAAGAAAAATAGTCCATCCTTGATTGACTCTTCCAGTAGCAGCTATTTTTACTGCAACAGCAGGTGGTTTAAGATTCTTTACAAAATATAATATCCAGAGAAAAGAAAGCACTCTCTCCATCTTTTCCTTCACACCACCAACAAACCCATATAGCCAGATGACTCCAGTCCCACTGTGAAATAATTTCAGCTTGTCCACTTGTTATCACTTGAGGTTTTCCACTGATTTCACAGCTGTATTCCTTGTATCTCCTCCCTGCATGATACCTTAAGGTCTGCTCCAATTTCTTTATTTAGATTTTTATGCACAGGGATAAGTTACAACTCTTTGATACAAAGCATCTCATTTTCCAGGACACCCCACAGATATTAGCAATTACACTGGAACACAAAAGCTTTTCATCCAAGCAAATAATTTGTTTTCCAGTAAAGAATGTAAGATCTCACCTCTGAAAAGGGAGTTTTTGTTGTTGTTGTTTCTCTCATAACTGTGAATGACCTGTGAGACTCACCTGGTCTTTCCACAAACGACAGGAAGGAAACCCTTCAAGGGTAAAATATTATTTATTCTATGAGAAAACAATTTTAAATTAGAAAAGGAAAGTGTTTGACTTTATAACACTGCGTGTGTCTGATTTAAATCACTCTCAGCTTGTACTAATACACCCTCTTAAAATGTTATATTGCATAATACCTATGCGGAAAGTATAAAAAACCTTTCTCACCAGTAAGCAATTGCATATGGTCTGAAAATTAATCCCTCACTACCAGAATACATAAATAGAAATCCAGATTTGTCAGTGGGCTCCAGCTGCTTTGTGCTTCTCAGACGGTGCAAAATAACCATAGACCCAGCTTAAATGTTCAGCTGAAGTGGGTTTACGGCTGATTTCCATTACCAAAGCAGTGGAAAGCAACTGGAGGGGGCTCGTGAATCTGGCCTATTCTGCAACTTGATGCCACAATCCGTGTGGTACAACACTAATAGCCCAGCCAGGACGCTTCAGTACTTTCCAATTGCTGGCTGCTAGGATACCTTTGTGAGCTGAGAACCTGTGATTACACAGATGTTAGACGGGAGGAAAAAAAGAGAGGCGGCAGAGTACTAATGTTTTAACACAGCGGAAGTGTGTGTCCTGAGGAAATTTGCATGAATAATGTAGTGTAGGACAGACAACGGTCAAGTTCTAGCAGGAATATATACAACTATATAGGATTCTGGGAACTTTTGCTCGTGCTCTGTCTTTACTGGCTTATCCTGATCCGCTTTTTGTGTTTTGAAATTGGCTCAGAATTTACAAGGTCAGTTACTAGCTCAAAGCTGACACACGGAAATTTCTCCAGCAATTTATTTTGTTTTCATATTGTGCTATGTATGTCTCTGACACTTGTAATTCTGTTCTGTGACCATTTTGGGTTTGAAGCCTGTTTTTCTGTTATCCCAATATTAAGTTACATATTCAAAATAAGGAAAAAAAACCCACTCGTCCATGTGAATCACCTAGAAACAACAGTAGAAGAAATCTTTGACAGATGGAGCAGTATTTTCCCCATGCAGGCAGAAATTACTTTTGGATTTCTTTCCAAACCATCTGATACAGAGATTATGTAGAGGTGGAGGATATCACCTACAGCAACATAAATTTGCATCAGAATTAGGGATGTTTAAGCTAAAAGCGTTCAAGCTGTGATGCTGATATACCAGCAGTCAGGAAAGACACAGTGCCAGCTGTCCAGATAAATTGTGGGGAGAGCTTGCATCAAGGTCTTGAGTTCAATAACTGGATCTTCATCCTCTTATCCCTCCTCCTACAGATCAGGCTGCCTTTGTCCAAAGTCAGCTCTCCTGTGGTGCTGTAGAAAACATCTAAGTGGTGAGAGCCGTGAGAAGCCTTTTCTGTGGCCTCTCCACTGGAAGTTACAAGGGGACAAAACTGAAAAAATTGTTCAAGGGATGGTGGATGGAACAGCCAACACCTACAGACCTGTGGTACCTCCCTGCTGTGAGCATAAGGTCACAGCACCCTTATTCTGGTTTTGACAGCCTGGCTGATATCAGCAGCATGGACTGCACAAAAATAACTTGATTTTGTTTTACTATCCTAAAAGTCTCAGTACACAGTAGCCTGATACAGTTGACACCAACTGTTCTTTTGGGTTTTTTTCTACAATGGCCTATTGTATTTAATGACCAGCTGTTGATGATCTTATGGATATTTCTGCATGACTTGGTACAGCTTTTGGTGGAAAGAGGTTTAAGCCAAAATGGAGTACAGTGTGCTTGCTTCAGTCCAAGGCATCATGTGCAATTCCACAGTTCAGCTGGTGCAGGAAACCTTGACAATCTGTCATGCCATGAGATATATCAGAGGCTCTAGGACACAATGAATTCCAGAGTTACTGATAAAGGTACTTTGTGTCTAATCACATGTTTACAATCAGAATCCTACCTGTGTGACCATCTAAGGCTGCTTAGAATTTTGTAACACCCAATGACTTGGAAGAGAGCTAAATTTAAGTTCAAAAAAAATACTTACATTCAATGTAGTCATGTATTTGTTTTTATCAGTGGCACTTTCCTGTATATAGATCCTGAGGAGAGGAAGGATTACAATTTTTATCAGGGCAAGCTTGAAAAATACCTCTTTTTAATTCTGTTACATGTAATAAACCATTAGTAATCTATTATCCTACTCCAATATATTATTCTCAAAATTTAAGTGACCAATATATGATTTTTTTTTTATGGGGGGCAATAGTTAGAGAGCCTGTAACTCAAGGAACTATTTGTCTGCAAGGGCGAGCAAGATAGCTGAATTGCTTAGACTATATTATCCTTATACAAGTGTTAATACTTCTAAGTATATAGTAAATTCTCAACATAACTTTAACTGTTAAACTTCTTATATAGGAGTAATTGGGTTAATAAACTTCTTATATAACTGTTATACAAAACATACTTATGTGACCATCATCTGGACTTGTGGTCCCTTTTGTTCTTAAATACTGTAAAATATGATTATACTTTCCAAATGGAGTTAATATGTGAATACAACAGTCAGTGAGTTCCAGTAGCCATACAACCATGAATCCACAATAGTAAGCCTGGAACCAGAACAGCTTCAAGAGGCTTTTTCCTTTTTTTTTCCCCACACATGGCAATGCTTGCTGATGCTTCCAGTTAAGACAACTTCATCCTTTATGTATTTCTTGCCCAACTATTTTGACCTCTGCTCCAAGAGCAGCCTGCCAGGATGTAGAATTCATGCCTAAGTCATTGTTTTAATCAGGCTAATGCATTGCAAGGAATTAATAACTTCATCATTTCTCTGGTACTGTTCAGTTAGTGTTATTGATATTTAAGGTTACTGGAAAAACTATGAAACTCCTCCTCAGGGAAAATTGTTTGTTTTTACTCAACTCTTTGGAGACAAGACTTGCATATTTTGTAGCCCACCAGCTCTTTCAAGATGTGTTATCTGTTTGCCCTGGGGGCTTAGTTCTGGAATCATTTATGTCAGTTCTAAACAGAAGTATGTCCAGCAAAATATGCTACTCCACCAGTAAATCATTTTACCCAAAAAATCCGAACCAGTCTGTATTTTGTACTTAGTCCTCAGGCTTCACATTTGTTTCATTAGCGTTCCCCTTCCCTTTCCTAGAGAGACCTGCTTTTGATTTACAGTGGTAACCTTCTGTCCTGCACTGGCTTAGCCTTTGAGCCATTACTTTTTCATTTTTAGCCCTGGGCCAGCTGTTTGTAACCTTTGTGTCTTGCATCAGTGCTATTCAGCCTCTTGTAGTTTACAGCAATCATGTAGCAATGACCTTATAAACTTTCTGTACCTTTCTCCTTCTCGAGTGCTCAAATTCACATCTAGCATGGCAATATATTGTTCAGATACTGCTAGGCTCTCTGTTCTCAGCAAGCACAGGTTCTGCTTCAGCAGTTGCTGGCCTTTTTCACTTGGGTTTCCAAAAGCTGTTGGAAACAAAATTATGGAGGTAGCTCCCTCAAACCACTGCTTTACATACAGGCTGTGCTTATCTTCTTTCTGTCTTGAAACGTTGCAGCATTTATTGGAAACTGCCACCCACATTCGAGATTTTTTACCCTTTCTTTGTTTTGGGCCTTTTGTGGTCTTTGTCAAGTAGGGAAAAAGGGGGATGTTTTTATCACTAAAAAAAAGAGAAAGCAGCAACAAACTGGTTCTCTTTCACAGCTTTGCTGTCATTTTGTTAACTCCAGACTGTATCAGGTGCAGCTTTCTCTTTTTCTAACTGATGATGAATTGATTTAAATATCAGAGAACTGTTCAGCACCTGTTGAACTGATAACATATGCTCCTACCTTACTGATGAATGTTAGAGAAATAGGCTCCTTTGAAGCAGGAGGTAGAGGGATGATCCATAGAAGAAGGCCGTGAAGGTGAAAATGCATTGCATGGCACACACAGGTTAAAGGACTTGCCCATTTTGTCTGAGAAATCTGTCAGGGATCCATCACACTGCCAGCAAGATTGTAAATTATAGACAGCATATGGGCCTTGAAGGAAATAACAGAATGCATCACCCTCATGGCTTTATCCCTTGCCTAAATCTAGCAATCTGTGATAAAAAAGTAATAATAAGAGAAAAAAACGAAGGCAATGAGTTCTTTTAGCACAGGTGTTACATAAACAATTCATATTTAAAGATACTTCAGAATTTCTATATAGTTAGTAATTATAGTAGATGCTTTATAAAGTTTAAACAAATCCTTGGGATTCCCTTCCCTTTAATAAATGTTCTTCAAAGTTATTTGTTGCTATTCTTAGTTTAGAATTTTACTTTTGTTCTAAAATTCGAGAGCTACAGAGACATTTTTAAATAAATTCTTTTGTCTTCTGATTGCAGTTTAGCAGCACAATTGAGGAAGTTACCTCACTATGGTATCTGTAGTGAAGTAGGTACTAAGGTAATGTACAGCTTTAGAAATCCACTATTTCCAACAGAATGTAATTTTTCGGATTACTTTTCTAGTTTCGTGCTTTTAAGAATGGCCCAAGTGCAAAGATCTTTAACAGGATACTGTTCATCAGATGAAAAACAACTTGATTATAGTTTTGTGTAGAAAGATTACAATAAATATCCTTTTCCCCCTCCCCGTTCAGTAAAATTTTTATTGAAAATGCACTTTTAGCAGTCATAGTGAACATCTACTCTCATGAGCTCACAATGCTTGACCTGACATTTCTTTGTTGTGATTTTATTGTTGGAATTTTGATTGTCTCAGTGTATATTTTTAACTGTTATACAAAACATACTGACATTTTGATTCATAGAGGAGGACTTTTTTCTGTTACTGCTTTGAATAGCTGATAATGTGAAACAGAAGACTGGAATTTGCTTTGCTTCTTCTTATGTGACATTCTCATTAATATGTTTTTGTTTATTTTTCCTCTGTTTTCATTCTCTGGAAAAAAAAGTCCTTTTGCATATTTATTTCCTGATTTCTGGGCTTTTTGACTTAAAAACAAGTCACATAATATACATCTAGTGATATGCAAAGAGTTGGATTCAAATGATTAATGAGTTGCAGTGTGTTCAGTGTGGAGGACTAAATCAGCAATATCCATGATCTGAATCTCAGGGCATAGAGAGTTGTACACAGAAGAAATCAACAATCTGTGGTGGAAGGTTTGCAGTAATTCATGACCTAGCTGTTGCTTTTCAGACTAAACTTCAAGGGTGAGGGTAGCAAACCAAAGACTCCAAAATTCTGTGGAAAAAAAAGAAACACCACAAATATCAAATATTTCCAGGTTTTGGAAGGTTTTTTGGTGTGTGTATATATATATAATTAGTCTAATTAGAAATTTTTGCTTGTTCTTAAAATGGCTACTTTTGGGCCAATTATGATGACACACACCTGTAGCATTTTTGGGAATGAAGTAATGTTTTCCATGCACTTACCCAGCCTATGTTCCTTCTATATCTTAAAATCCTTAATGCTAATCTCCCTCCTGGCATGGGAAGATTATCATAAATCAACTCTGGGTGCTTCACTAGGAGAAAGATTAAGTTGAAAGTTGAAGATGACATTATTTAGCTCTAGGATGTACTGGGAGCTATTTTATGTTTTTTTTCCCCAACTGTATACTTTGCTTTTCCTTTCTTGGTCTGCAATTCCACAGAGACAAAATTTGCCCCATGTGCAGTATTTTACATGTATTGGTTTTATGTTCTTCAATATCCCTAAAACTGGTTTTGTTCAGCTCCTGAGGCAGCTTTCTTTTAATGAACAATAATTGGCCAAAGAAGAATTTATCTAGCTGAGGGTTTCTGGTTTCATCACATGCTGGTACATTTAGGGCCTTTATAATTATCCAACTGAACATCTCTGTTGCTCATTTTTTCCTAGGGTCAAAGTTAACTCTGCACAGGAAGGCCACTTATTATTACTATCTGTTAATTACAGATAAGTATCAAAATTACAATAACAGTAGGCTTTATACAACACAATTGCTCAAAGCTAAGATAAAACTAAAAGTAATTAGGTAATATTCACCTGGTCATTAAACAACTGCCATCACAGCTAAACAAGTTTAAACAAAAGCCACAGGCAAGTCAAGCCAAATGAAGCCTGACAAATCCTAAGGCTGAGACCTTGCAGAGCTCGTGCAGTTCCTGAGTCTTGTTGTTAGCCATAATAATGTTTTATTTACTGGTCTTGCAGGCTACAACAATTTGTGTGAAAATAAATGGTTGTACTCCTCATAATAAGAAAAATCAGACATCGAATCTTACATACAGTCTGGTCTACAGCTCTTTGGGTGCATGGAAGGTGCAGAACATCATTCAAAGAGATGAAGATTTACACATGTTTTAACATTCAATATGCGTTTTTCAACTTGTTATAAAGATTTTCTTCCTGTCTGAAGAAAATACACAGAATGCCAGAACTCAAATAATGTATAATGTTCAACTAAAACCTTTCTGTAAACTTATTTGTTTATGTAATATACATTGATTTAGTCTCTCAAAACATTTTTTATAATTTAAACAGCATTTTTCTATAATTTAGCTTGGAATTTACTGTCACTTTAGATACAAAATAGTTACTTCTATATAGAGATAAGTAATCATTTTAATAACTTGTGACTGCATTTATTCAAAATGTTTTTTTCTGAATATTCAGAAAGTCTAAGAGTTTGATTGCCACAAAAAGCATTTTGATAAGGCAGTTGAACTGTTACACAATATTGCCTTTCTTTCAAATCAAGAATGTATGTAATAGGAGACTTCCCACTTTCCCTGTTACAAATACTAGAGAGTTTTAAAGATGAAAGTTTTAGTTGTTCATGCAGTAGTTGCCTCCCACCGTTTTTAATCAGATGGTATAAGACTGATACTTGTAAAACATAATTCGAGAGATATGTATTTGGTTATTTTCCTATATGTGGCATAAATAGAGTGTTGCCTCACATTTAAAAGTATCAAACATGCTACTCTAATGACTAAAGAGTGACCCTTCTATGGTTTAGAAACCATATTGTAAACAGAATATATATGATAGAGGATTAAATTAGATTCTTTTCTGTTATTTTGGAGACAGTAGCAGAAATTTGAAATCTCTATAGATGAGAACTGAAGAGTCATCAAGCTGGAGAAACCTCTGAGATTCCATAACAATCACTTGCAATACATAAGAGCTACTGCAGAAGAAATATTCAGTGTTGGTAGAATCCAAATCAATGTCCTTGGATTATCATGACAGTGAAAGTGCTTTATTCTCTTGAAGTTTTTAAAAGGTTTTTATAGTAAGCTATGTGAAAAAGACTGTAAGGAGAGATTGCTGCTGGGATAGCTGGATAGATTTTATAACTTCTGGGGCCAGGTTGCCACAGCTTTGGTAACAAGCACTTGGGGTGGGAGCCCAGATGGTGATATGAAGGTGTAACAGAGCTGTCAGCTGAGCAGTCACAGCAGGTACGTAGTATATGGTATTTCCTGTAGGAAAAAGCAGCAGCAGGAAGAAAAATTTGCTGAAAGTTGGTTTGTTTTGTCAAATTAACTTCAATTTTATCACCTCACTTTTTTCAAGCAGATTAGGTGACACCCAACACAATATCATCATTTTCCTGTTAGTTGTCCCTGGAATGACCTTTCTTTCCTAGAAGAGAAGAGAGTCTCGTGGTGGTGGTGGAAACTGCCTTTGCCTGAAATGTGCATCCTTAGTATTCTCATGTAAAGAAAGAATGGATTGAAAAAGGGAGGTACCTGAAGAGCGCATTTTATTGAGTTTAGAAACATGCAAATCTTTCTCCTCACAGAGAACTGTAGTGCCTATGAATGTTAATTAACCTTGAAAGGATATTAGCTAGAGGTGCAATCTTCTCCATTAGTTCAGACAAAAGAAAACGGCCCATTTCTGTAATAATTAGAATAGTTAAACGTCTTCTAAATTTGTGCCTACAACTAGAGTACCCGTTGGTTCTTGTTTAAGGATGGCTTGCAGACAGATTTTAATTAGTCAGATGCTGAAGCAACAATCTTCTAAAACCTATACATGCAGTACCTATACATGCTCATGTTAGGTTTCTTTCTTCCTGATACACACCCTTGGATATGCAGTCAGACACACACAAGTTTTCTATCTACTGGGTTTAATTCATAGAATACCCAAAGGACAGGTGGCTTAAAAATATTTTTTTCACACTAAGAGAGTAGATTTTAACTAGGAACAATGATTGCCAAATTCATTCACATTTATTCATATACAACAGGAATAAAGTATTTCCTGATTATCTCCTATGCTAGTACTCAGTTTCTTAGGTAATCTGGATTCCTAAATCACATCAAAGCTAATNTCTGTCTTCAGCTACCTCTTGGGACAGTGTTAGCCAGGTCCAGCTATCTTTGTGACACTGCACTGGACTCACTCAATGCCAGTCACCTCACTGGGGAGCCCAAACTGGCCACAGCCCTTCAGATGTGGTCTCACAAGTGCCCAGGAGGGGAGGAATGGCACTCACAGACCTGCTGCCTACAATTTTGGTAAGGCAGCCCAAGATACCCTTGTTTCTCTTTAAGTGGGGTTTTATTAATGATATATTCCATAGTCCAGGACCATGTTAAGATACATCACGTGCCCTGGAAAAAAGCCATCATGATTATGTGTGAATGTTGTGTGTCATCATTGTGTATCTTGCCTTTTATTTATTTTTTTCTAAAATGGCTAAACCTTTCTGGATAATATAATCTCTGATAGTCGCCATTCATAGCTAGGTATTCCTGTACACCCTAGAGCTGTAATGCTCAAATCAGTTATCGAGTCAGATCTCTCAAACAAATCAGAGGTTTCATGGGGAAGGGAAAGAGGAACATGAAAAGAAACTTTGTTACAAAAAGAGGCACCGATGTTCAGTACAGACCAATATTTGAATTCGTGTTCAGCCACAGGTTTTCCAGTGAGGTTTCTTGGAGCAGAATACTTCTGAAAGCCTTGTCCTTCAGAGAAGGTGAGAAGTTATGCTGCAAGTAAGAGTACTTATAATTACTTTAGGTTCTTTTCCTCAGTAGTAAGGTTATCTTTTATTTGCAATCTGCTTACTTAAATCCTTTTTTGGATATATAGTATCACAGCCTTTCAGTCTTTGC
>VZRF01002172.1:23978-157308 GCA_013396875.1 Vireo altiloquus
TGGTGGAAACTGCCTTTGCCTGAAATGTGCATCCTTAGTATTCTCATGTAAAGAAAGAACGGACTGAAAAAGGGAGGTACCTGAAGAGCGCATTTTATTGAGTTTAGAAACATGCAGATCTTTCTCCTCACAGAGAACTGTAGTGCCTATGAATGTTAATTAACCTTGAAAGGATATTAGCTAGAGGTGCAATCTTCTCCATTAGTTCAGACAAAAGAAAACAGCCCATTTCTGTAATAATTAGAATAGTTAAACTTCTTCTAAATTTGTGCCTACAACTAGAGTACCCGTTGGTTCTTGTTTAAGGATGGCTTGCAGACAGATTTTTAATTAGTAGGATGCTGAAGCAACAATTTTCTAAAACCTATACATGCAGTACCTATACATGCTCATGTTAGGTTTCTTTCTTCCTGATACACACCCTTGGATATGCAGTCAGACACACACAAGTTTTCTATCTACTGGGTTTAATTCATAGAATACCCAAAGGACAGGTGGCTTAAAAATATTTTTTTCACACTAAGAGAGTAGATTTTAACTAGGAACAATGATTGCCAAATTCATTCACATTTATTCATATACAACAGGAATAAAGTATTTCCTGATTATCTCCTATGCTAGTACTCAGTTTCTTAGGTAATCTGGATTCCTAAATCACATCAAAGCTAATAGAACTCAGGACACCTTAAAAAGAAAAAAAAACCACACTGTATAAGTCCATGTTAACAGGCAGAATCTAGTTAAATCAGACATTTTCTATGGGCATATTTTATCTTTGTCATTGAAACGATAAAAAGATGATGGTAAAAGAACATTTGGGGAATGAAGAATTTTTCTGCCTCAAGATTAGAGCTTTCATTATGTTGCTCTAGGTGGGAGAAATTTAAATGCAGATCTCATTGCAGACTTTATCTTTGTGAAGCCTGGATCAAAGGGAAATTAATCTGTTACATAAGAATCACCAGAAACTACTTGATCAAAGGATCAGTGCTTAGGCCTCATCTAGTCAAGTTTTGAATACCTCTAAAGGTAATAATTTCCCAAGCTCTCTGTGTACTTATTTTAGCATTTGACCTCCTTCATTGCGAAAATATTTTATCCCTGGTTGTGACCTGGTTCATTCTCTGTTATTCTCCTCCTGTCTAGCTCTGAGAAGAGTCTGTCTTCAGCTACCTCTTGGGACAGTGTTAGCCAGGTCCAGCTATCTTTGTGACACTGCACTGGACTCACTCAATGCCAGTCACCTCACTGGGGAGCCCAAACTGGCCACAGCCCTTCAGATGTGGTCTCACAAGTGCCCAGGAGGGGAGGAATGGCACTCACAGACCTGCTGCCTACAATTTTGGTAAGGCAGCCCAAGATACCCTTGTTTCTCTTTAAGTGGGGTTTTATTAATGATATATTCCATAGTCCAGGACCATGTTAAGATACATCACGTGCCCTGGAAAAAAGCCATCATGATTATGTGTGAATGTTGTGTGTCATCATTGTGTATCTTGCCTTTTATTTATTTTTTTCTAAAATGGCTAAACCTTTCTGGATAATATAATCTCTGATAGTCGCCATTCATAGCTAGGTATTCCTGTACACCCTAGAGCTGTAATGCTCAAATCAGTTATCGAGTCAGATCTCTCAAACAAATCAGAGGTTTCATGGGGAAGGGAAAGAGGAACATGAAAAGAAACTTTGTTACAAAAAGAGGCACCGATGTTCAGTACAGACCAATATTTGAATTCGTGTTCAGCCACAGGTTTTCCAGTGAGGTTTCTTGGAGCAGAATACTTCTGAAAGCCTTGTCCTTCAGAGAAGGTGAGAAGTTATGCTGCAAGTAAGAGTACTTATAATTACTTTAGGTTCTTTTCCTCAGTAGTAAGGTTATCTTTTATTTGCAATCTGCTTACTTAAATCCTTTTTTGGATATATAGTATCACAGCCTTTCAGTCTTTGCTGTAATGCTTTGTAAGCCCAAAAGTCTGTTAGAACAGAGGGTTCAGTACTTTTTCTAGCTGCAGGTTACTCTGAATAGCTCAAGGAAAGCATATGTGTAATACCTGTCCCACACTGAATACACTCACTCAGAAGACTATATCATAAAGTAATTTTAATTTATTATTTTTGCATTTTGTAACCAGCATGGCAAATATGGTAATTATCCTTATAGCCATGTGCGGGTTAATGGCTGTTCATTCTTGAAAGGGGATGCATTTCAGTGAGGGCTGAAACAATCTGTGTGTGTAGAGGAGTTTGAAAATTTACGTGGCTCTTTCAAACATTTGTACTGGCTGAGGTAGAGTTAATTTTCTTCACAGAAGCTAGTATGGGGCTGTGCTTTGCATTTGGGCTGGAAACAGTGTTGGCAATAGAGAGAAGGTTTCCTTAGGCAGAGCCTGGACCTTTGCTGCCTCTCACCCCTTGCCACCAGGGAGTCTCCTGGGTGGGCACAAGGAGCTGGGAGGGAACACAGCCAGGACAGCTGACCCCAAGTGATCCCAGGCATATTCCCTCCAACATGACATCATAATTAATGTATAAACACAGAGGAAGAAGCAGGAAGGGAGGGAAGTTCCAGGTCACAGCATTTGTCTTCCCAAGTCACTGCTGGGTGTGATGGAGCCCTGCTGTCCTGGGCACGGCTGAACCATGGCCCTGGGCAGTGGGGAATGAACTCCTTTCTTTGCCTTACCCAGATCTTGCTTCTCTTGTTAAACTGTCTTTATCTCAACCCATGAGCTTTTGCATTTTTGCTCTTCCAGCTCTCTTACTTTCCACCAGGGACAGGGGAGCAGCTGTGAAAGCTTTAGTTGCTGGGTTAAATCATGACAACACTTTTTGCCGGCTTTTAACATGAAATGTTCATGGTTTCCTGGCTAAACCAACATAGGTGCTTTATTGAGTGACCTTAAGTTACTTTTATACATAATAAACTTAAGTTTGAGGTAAGAGTAATCTGTTTAATTGAAGAAAATGGTGACTTAGGTTTTTCCATCATGGACAGCATAGCATAAATGTTCTTCAATGTGTTAATGTAATTACCTGAATCTAAAAGTAAAACGGAATCTATATATTTCACCCAGAGCTGAAATAAGGCCCCACATCAATTATAAGGAATGGGAGGTAGAAGTCTAAAAATAAGCTTTGCAGTAAACACCTTTTTTTCTTTATTTCTTTCCTTTTTTTTTTGGAAAGTGGGAAAATTTTGATTTAAGAACTACTTCTCTAAAGTAGGACAATAGAGACAATAAGTTACCTGTGGAGTTATCCCAATTAAGAGGATTGGACTGTATTAATTTGATAAAGCATAAGCATTCTTATATGGTTTTATTTTTAAGGACATCTTTCTTTTTCCTTTAGGAAAACAATTTGCTTTCAATTCTTCTGGGGATCTTCAGTTATATTTATCACACTCAGTATCAGATTACACATGCTGTTCTTGAATCTAATTTAACATATATTTTAGTTTATGTAAATTCTAAATTTGCTGCCTATTCCACTTCAGAATTTTCTTATGAGATGTTATCTCTGTGCAGGAAACAAATCAAGTTCAGCTCCTCTTTCACTGCATACTCATGCATTTTGTTTACCTGGAATAACACACCTTTTGTGTCTGTCTTACACTCCAAACCAGGCCATCCTGGTCTGGTTTTTGGCTATTCCTAAGTCTATGAAAAATTAATCTGCTCCTGAAAATACCTACCTGATATCTCTTTGCTGAGTCAGTCTTAGGAGCAACCGTGGCTGAGAATCCAATAAACCTTTTCAGGCTGTAAAAATTACTTTTCCCCTCATATGAGTGTTTAACATATGAAAGTTGCTCGAGGCATATCCCGAAGCAGTTGCTCAAATGGAGCTGCTGTGTGTCAGTAATGTGCTGGGATAAATTCTCTGCTCTCTTCCCACACACTTTCTGGTGTACAAGTAGGGCAGGAAGGTGACACTGACCAAAAAGAAGAGAGCCTGATCTGTTTGTTGAAGATTATTAAATGTCGTGCCTACAGATTTGTAGACCCCCATCTGTCTCATATGCAAATGAGGAGAAAACCCCAGTATACTACCTTTTTTCCTTCAGTAACATTAATTTGATACCACTGCAGTTTATTCTATTTTAATTTGCTCCCTCATCTTCACCAGTCTGGAAATATCAGTTTCTCACGGAAACCTCTTACATTCTGCTTTTTAAAGGAATAACATAAAAAGGCAAATATGAAACAGTGTCAAATTCACAAGAAGCTCTTCACATTTTCAGCATCTATAAGCTCTTCTTATAGATTGAAAGTGATCTCCAGGGGATGTGTTCAAATAGAAATGCTCAAATTTAGATCTTTTGTTGGACTGTGCATCATTCACTTGTGTCTAGGGGTTATTCTTCTATTCCCTTTTGTGTTCTCTTTAAATGCATTACAGATATTTACTACATTAGAACCTAGCAAACAAAACAAAACTAAAAGATGATGTTTGCTGTTTTTTCACTGGTGCAGTTATTTTTTTTATTATTTCTATTTTTCATTTTTTAGCACTTTAGTCTTGAAACTGAATGGGCATGGAAATGGCTACTTTCTCACTTTTTTTTTTTTTTCTGTCCATCATGTTCACTGATTTCAGTCTTAAGCACGAGTTAGATGAACATAAAATTCCTTTCTGTCATTTTTTCTCCTTCTTGGTATTATTGTCCTCAGGGAAATATAATCTTGTTTTTTAAATAGAACTAAAAAATACAAATGAGGGAACAAATTATGTGCATTCTAAATCTACAGAAAATTGATGTGAAAAACATTAAAATACTTAGACCCAGCAAGTTGTTGCATAACCTGAGTTATGTTGAGGATGCTGAACCACTGATCTAGATTGAAGATAATGGTGTGGAAATGACTTGTTCTGGGCAGCGAGGAAAAGAGAATGAATTTATCCTGCAGACATCATTTTTTGGTTTTGTCGTTGTTAGAAAGCTGAAACTGAGAGTTCTCAAACCGAAGGTACAACTTTTTGTATTCCAATATTCCATAGAGATTTTTAATCTGCTTTGAGTATTTTTTGGGGGTACTTTTCTTTCTCAGTCTTGCTTGGTCCAGTTTGGTTTTAGTTTTGTTACGGGATCGGTTTTGGGGTTTTGTTCCTCAGAAAAAGTTTCAGTAGGAAATATTCTTCTTAGCATTTCAATTTCATTGAATGACATCATCCAGATATTTGAGAGACTTCTACTCAAACTTAGTATTGCAAAGATGAAATTTCCTTACTGCCTTGCTTTGGCTTTTTTCATGAATGTTAAGATTTTGGCCCAAGAGACAGAAGAAGCTAACAAGAATTTTCTGCTCAGAACCACATCCAGGTGGTTTTTGAGTATCTCCAAGCCATAAAACACTGGAGGCTGGAAGAATGCTCATCATATATTTTAGAAACAACAATAAAAACAAAACTCACAAAAAAATTAACTGATAAATTGATAACCACCAAGATGAATTGCATTAGGAAAATATATTCTCATTCACACTATTTGTTATTTTCTGCTAGCTTCCAAAGCAACTGAAGTAGGTCAAAAAATGCTGAAAGAACATTAGGGAAAAAAAACCAAAACAACCAATCCATGACTTGATAAACAGACTGGGAAAAAAAATTACGTGAAAAACAAGTAAGAAAAAGATAATTCTCCAACAGATTCAGGAATTGTTCTCCTGGATTATATTCTGTTTCTCTCAAACAGTGTGGAATTTTTGGTTTATTTTATTTTTCTTGTATAATTTTAGGCATAAGAAATAATGGAAAGAGCTCGATATTTCAACAGATAGGTAGTTTCTCAGTTAAATTAGTTTATAGGTTGTACATAGAAAACCTTTTAAAATAAGTTTTCTCATGTGCATTCTTGGTTAGGTATGCTGGCTAATGTTACTATATTTATTCAGATTTACCTGTCTTTGCTAGACAAAAATCCTCTGAATGGTGGAATGATTAGTTCTGCATCCCTGTGTATAATCAGGGCCCAAGTTAGTTGAAGAAAAACTAACAAAAAAACCTAAAACTAGAAGATGTAATTAAAACCTTTCTGATATTGCCAGGATACTTAGTTGGGGAACGAAACTTTGAGCTGAGGATAGAGCAAAATTCCTTTTGCTGAGAATAACAGATGTTTAAATTGTTTCATTTTTTTTTGCAGACCTTTATGTTCAGGGACAGCACTCTATCCAAACCTATCATGGAAGGACCATGTAGTAGTTATTTCACTGAAAGATATTGATTGTTTTGTAACAAGTGAACTTCTGGGGTTTTTTTTGTGGTTTTGGTCCATTTTGTTTTAAATTTGCTGTATGATTGGTGCTAGAACTGCTAATGGAAGAACCTGCTAACCCACAAACTGGTCACTTAACACTGAGATTTCCTTTTGCCTGCTTAACATAACTCCAGGCTCCCATCTCTAGAGTTAATGATGAGATGATATTAGTTTAGCTCTCTATGCTGCCCAAATACTTTTAATGGTCTCAACTGGGAAATCGTTTCCAAGAATCATGAAAAAAAGAAGAAAATGCCAAATATTTTCAAGAGGGCCACATGCCTATACCAATTCTGTCCTATCTGAGTGGGGAGATTTGGAGAGCCCTAATTAGTGAACTCTCAGCATACTTAATTTTCCTTTTGCAAAGATAAATACCAAACCAACCAACCCCTCAAAAACCCCTCAATATAGAAAACATTTTTCTCATTGCGGAATTAATTTTGTGTAATAATGCCACGTTGATGAATCTGTAGTCCTCATCTGAAATGTTTTAGAGGAGGGAAAAAGAGGCCAGCACAGTTAAAAATGAACTTAAACAGATAAATTGGGCACAACTGTGATGTACCAACAACTTTAAGTGGCTGATTACATCTTGCTTGCCTAATAAGTGCAGCAGCTGTGCTAGGATAGAAGGAGGCTATGATGATGTGCTGCCACTATTAAAATGACAGTAAATAAACTGGTTTCTCAGTTGAATACTATTCTCAATTTCTACCTTATTCACTGCCCAAATAAGAGTTTATAACATTTGTGTTACATTAGTGGCCAAGTGCACAGTTGAAAGGAGGGGTTTTTTTAATGCACAGCATAAACCACTTTTCAGTATTATACATCCTAAAGAAATAGAATTGCTAAATTAGTCTGGGGCACAGAGAACTGAGCTGACTTAGACAAGGTCAAACCAAAAGTCTCCAAAGAATAAGGAATCCAGCTTAAATCTCTCATCCTTTGCCTTTACCATAAATACATCCAGCAATTGGCTTATCTCTAAAAGCTGGGTAAATTAAAGAGGTATTGTCAAATTGCAAGACTCCCATTTGAATATTTTTTTTTCTTGCATCTATCTATAACCTCAGTGTAATCCTTTATTAAAAATAATTCTTTTTCCCCCAGATCATTATATGAACCATTATCAGCATAGGAAGGCTCGTGGGGTTACTGACAATAACAAGGCAGAACATGTGAGCTGTGAAAGAAAACACTCCAGAGCTCAAACAGATTTCTCTTGCAAGCTTCTCAGGAGGCATTAGAAACAATGGGATAATATTATAAAAGTCTTACTTTCAGAGGTGTTGAACTTCCACATCTGTTGGAGATCAGTGGGAGTCGTAGATACTGTGTGCCTCTCTACATCAAGCCGATAATTTTAAATATAGTTCAATCATTGTCATCTTTAAGGTAATAACAGTAAGGCTAATTGTATACTCCTTCCCCTAAGCATGCCATTAACCAAAGAACATAATTTCTCTTCAGGTGCAGTATTCAGAGGTGACATTTCTTACGGCCAGAGTAGCAACTTAAATGGGAGGAAACTCCCTGAATCCATCCTGCCACACAAAGGTTCAAATGCCAGAAGCTCCAGAGAGAAACTTCAGGCATATGACAGGGTGTGTGAACACTGATATTTAGAAGCACTTTGATCTTTTAAAGCAGCAGCAGTTGAAACTTAGGCTGTCCACCTGGGCAATGTGTGTTGACATTGAAGCACGGGTAAAAATGACGTGTTACAGGTGGAACTGCCTTGGAGCTGGAGCAGACTTTGTCTGAAAAAATCCTTGAAATCCTTTTCTATGTTCTTTTGGGATCGCTTTACCTTTTGGCAGGACCAAACAACGGATGAATACACCTTCTAAATCTCCCTGTTGAAGGGAGGTGATGACTCTTCTATTGTAGCATTTCAAGAGGGGCTCACTTTGAACTCTTTTGCAGTTTCTACACGGTTTTTGCTTTGCATGACTTTTTGTTTCATAGGTGCAAACTTCAGCATATTCAAGCTCTGAGGGATTTGGAGAGTTTTGAAAGACAGGATTTCTTTGTCACCTCTCTCTCTGCTTTCCTATCAGAGCTAGATGTTTGTGTGCATGTCCTGCAACTCTGTTGGGGGAAGAATATATTCTCACGATATTGTATCAATTTTTCTTCCTTCTCATCACCCTTATCCTTGCGCTATTTTTATAAGCAACAGCAAGCTATTNGGATTTCTTTGTCACCTCTCTCTCTGCTTTCCTATCAGAGCTAGATGTTTGTGTGCATGTCCTGCAACTCTGTTGGGGGAAGAATATATTCTCACGATATTGTATCAATTTTTCTTCCTTCTCATCACCCTTATCCTTGCGCTATTTTTATAAGCAACAGCAAGCTATTAAACATCTTGATCACTAAATGACATGCAGAAAATTTGTTATACATAGCTCTACATTTACAAAGGTATTATTTTTTACTTCAGATCTGCAACAAATCACTTCACTTTATCCTCTTAAGCAGCTTCATCACATTTGTACCATAAACATTGTGTTCTTCCTACCAGTAAGTTAGGAGGGCAAAAGAAACAGAGCAATTTCTTGTGTCTGGAAGAACTCTCAAGTTTTCAACATACTTATTATTTTTGCATTTAATTAAAAGAATATAAAGCTCAAATCCATGAAAGGAGAGTGACTTAGAGCATGATGCAGGAGGCTTGAGGAATCTGGTTGTAAAGGGAACCAAAGAGAAAGGCTGCTACTTTGCACACCAAAGTTCTGTAAAACTGAAATCTACACAAACATTGTTTCCGGTGTCCCTCACCTGTCCTTTCTCAATTGCTTAAACCTAATTATTCTTCTGAAATGCCTGAAAAAAGGAAAGCTATAAAAACATCTTGTGGGTAGAACAGAATGAATTCTGCTCTTGAGTTAAGAATTATCATCAGCAAAAGGCACTTGTCACAGAATGAGGGTTAAGACCTTAGAAACCCATTCAGTAGGAGGGTTAAAAACTAGATGGCTGCTTGAAGCAGGTGCTCTTCTTTAAAAAAGCACTCCAGCCTACAAGTGCCTCTCCAGGCATCGAGAAGATTTAGCCATTATCTCCAATTAATATTCCCTTCTGTGATGGACCTTTTAGCTGTTCTTTTTTTTTTTGACGCGTAAAATCCAGTTTGAGTTCTATTTGTTTAATGTTAAAAATATTTGTTTTGTTTTGTTATTTGTCAGACATGTCTACAAGAATCATGGAGCTTGACATTGAGAGCTGGATCTGTTTTTAGAGTGTGAGAGTTGAGGATTTCCATTCTGTACATATTTGAGTAACAAATTCTTACTACAAAAAGTCTTTGAGAAGACTCATAAGGGAAAGTTGCCATGGAGACAAAAAAAAAAAAATTGTTCATTTTTATTCATGAGTTATTGTAAGGGAAGGATAGGCCTAATTAAAGCTGTTTCAGCCCTATTTATCCACAAATATCCACATGAAAAGATCTTGCCTCAAGTGAAGTCCATTCCTCAAAAGCATACTGGTTTTTCCATGTACTCCAAAGAAGTAGTCTGTAGTTTTCCACAACAGCAGTGAATACTAAATATTCTAAATTAATGAGCCTATCCTTGCTCTATATTTGGTGGAAAAAAAATTAATCACTGTTGCCCATGAAACAGTGTTTCTGAATACACTATTGAGAATATATACTACATACGAGATAGTAAAATAGTTCATATAAATGAAAAGAATGAGAGAAAAGTACACTTCCTTTTTGTGCAAGTGTACGTGTATAAAATATCAGCCTAGGGCTGATGTGACTCGTGTTTCAAATTACTGAATAATTGATGCTCCTGTCTTCTGGTTTTATCTAGAGATTCCTTAAAGCCCTGCTGCTTCTACCTGTGTGAAAGACGTTAGTTCCAGCTTTTGTCTTTATCAACTCCATATCTAGTCTTCTTTCTCTTTCTCCTCTCTAATCCAGCATTGAAGCATGAATACATCAGTTCGTTTTATGTTGGGTAAATAATATTCCTGTGGTTTAGGTGCTACATTGCACTATCAAATATTTCATAACAAACATGCATTGTTCTTCTGCTACCTGAAGCTTGTACAGAGGTTTATTTTTCCCTTCCGTTCCACATCTCATTTTCTGATGGGCAGTAGGGTTGTACATGTGGCCTTACTCTGCCACTTGGACATGCAGACAGTGATATTTTGTTCCTCAAATAATCTTAGAGCTCAGCTACAGCTGAGCCCAAGTCATGGTACAGAATCTAGTTCCCATATTCATCTCCCTTTGTTGTGTCAAAGTGAGCTTCCATTTCTCATTTCTGAATTAGTTTCTTATATGTTATAGTTCACAGTGGGGCTCCAATGCAAAATTGCAAATTTGGTTTAAGACATAAAGTTACCTTGGGGCTTAATGGATTGCATGAAATTATTATTGCTACCTAGATAACACAATGTGTTTTTTTTTCCTGAGGTGGCATTTGCCACTTGCACTAAGCAATAATTCTCTGAGGTTTCCTTCAGATTATACACTTTTTTGAGAACTGAACACTACATGGAACAGCCAAGTCAATAATTTCCCAGATATTGAGAGATTTTTCATAAGACTGGAAGCACTGGACATGTCAGCAAGGCGTTCGGCACCCACTCAAATTTTATCTAAAATATATCAAAGTTGGTTTCCAGAGCCAGAAAACACATAAGAAAATTCTGGCTTTTATTTTTGCCAATTCTTTATTTTTTTAAAAATTGTCAGCTTAGTCCCATATGGAAACAGACAAAAAAAAAATTCCAATTTTTCCTTGTATTATAGTCTGCTTAAAGTACAAGAAATTAAAAAAAAATTGTATGAGGGACACATCTAAGGTTCTGAATTAATATAATTTGTATTGTGAAGTCTCTCTTTTCACCTTTGATAACTTCAGCTTCTACTGTCTCAGACTGGGACTTAGGTTGTATTTCATATTCTGGTGAGCTGACTTTCAGCCTGACCTAATTCCTTAAAAATAAGAAGAGCAGAACAGATCACTGGGGCTTCTGTTTCTTTGCTGTAAGCATAGCTTCACTTTTATGACAAAAAATAAAGAGCCAGGAGTGCAGAGCTAGCCAAAATCACAATAGTTTCCAGGCATATAATCTAAAACTGCATGGTCTTTGTAATATAAACTTCATAGATTATAATGTTTCAATTTTTTACATTTACATAAGCCTATTTTAGCACAGCTTTCTGTTTCTGCATTATTTCTACTCAATTGCTATGATATTTGGCAAAAAATAAAATGTGCATTTTGGCCTTTATGCAGGAATTATTATTATTAGTGTGATTGCTATTGAGCCGAATGTAAGTTATCCACAGGTGAATAAATGAAAGGGGAGGAAAAAAATCTCTCTCTTCATGAATCTGCATGGGTTTTGAAGCATAACACCCAATAATATTTACACTACCTTGCATATAATTGTACTGCAATCATTTCCTATTATAGGTAGAGTGCTTGCACAATTCTTTTTGCTCTCCTGTTGGTTTGCAGGCAAGCAAGATGAATGCTACTGCTTTTAGCTAGATTTTAGCCCCTAGAAATATCCAATACCAACACGTAATTCTGGCTCTTAACCTGAGTAGGTACATTCAAAATACTTCTGTATTGAGGGAAATCGAACTGGACACAATAACTAACTTCAGAAAAACAGAATGACAATCAATGTTCAGTCAAGATGTAAAATAACAGGGGAAGTTTATTTCTTGAATAGCTTCTGTGATTTCAGTGAGACTTAGTGAAAAGTAAACAATTGCTTTATCTGAGAATTAGGAGTGTCTTCCTTCTTCCTGTCTCATCTGCTAACTGGAAAACTGTGGGAATCTGACTTCAGCCAGCTTGATACCTAATCCACAGCAAAGAAAAATAGAAGAAATCAATTTGCAAGATTTTTTTTTTTAATTGCTATTGATGAAACATCATCAGCTAACTGAGCCTTAAGATGAGCTTCCTGTTTGTGGTCCAAGGTTAATTTGGAATTGTCTAATTGCATAAGTAAGTAACTTTCAAAAAAAACCAGTAACTTTTTGTGTATGCCAGATGAAGTTGCAATCAATGCCCCATGACTGTGCAGTGGTGCTCAAGGGATAAAAGGAAGTGCACCCTTAGTTTTTAAACATTAGGAAAACACCATAAATTGTGTATATGTAGATCTTAGTTACTCCAGAAGTAAACAAGGAGAAAAACACAGCCCTCCTACCCAGCCCTCCTATTAACCAGGCAAAGATGATTTTATTAATTATCCAGATGTTAATTAGGTCTAGGAAAAATGAATATGTATATTAAGCAATGTATATCTCATCTCGTGTAAACTCACACAACTTGAAACGAACAATGCTGCAGTGTTGAAAGCCAGTGTTAATTTAATATTTTATTTTACCCTATCTCCTAGGAAGTATTCATCAAAAGAACACATTCTTCAGAAAATATTAGTTCAGTGCCATATAGAAATTATTAGTTCCCTTCCATTTCATTCTTTCAAATTCTCCCCATTTCTTTTCTTAACTGTTGTCTGGTTCTCTTCCATTTTCAATAATTTTATCTACTTCTCTACTTCAAGTGCCAAGCTTCATAGGACTGATACATTCTTTCACTTTTCCTAAGAGAGAACATTTGAAATCTTATTCCATCTTCGGTAGCACTACAATGTGTTAAGTGATAGTCTCTCCCCATGGAAAAACACACAAAGATTTTTGGGTTGATCTCACTGTTGCCTTGGTTAACGTGCCAGAGACTATCATTGAACAACAACAAGTTGAAGCCTTGCTTAATTCAAACATTTCAATAAAATTAGTACAAAATAATCAAAATAACTATAGTAACCAAAGAAAAAAAAAGAAATCACCACTCAAACACAAACAGTTGTTGGAGCCCAGGAAAGTCAAAAAACTTTGCCTGATCTTTTGGGGATGAGATTCACTCCCAAAGCCCCACAAGTAGGCTTGGTCTGGGAACTAAGCCTTTGGGAAAAACTCCCCCACTTCTGGGTGAGCTGAAAGCACCAAAGAAATTATAAGATAGTTGTTTAGTGTACCACAGAAAAATGGGTTTGTAGTTTTAGGGTTTGCCTCATATACTAATATAGGGACAAGATGGAGAATTCAGGGTGTTGGCTTCTCCTTCTTTCTTCTTTTTCTCTTTCTTCTTCTCTTTCTCTTTCTTCCTTTCTTCTCTGACCTCAGTTCCTCTCATGTAGAGATTGGTAGAAAGAATCTAATTTAGAAGAGACATGCTATCAATATGAATAGATATTGGATTTAAAAAACAAAATAATATACAAAGAACTTTCCTATTTGATGATAAAAACTCTATAATCTCTGTACACCAAGCCTCTGTGGCCATTGTGCACCTGGAAGCAGCAGAGAGGCTGTGTTTCTGAGCCCTTGACAAGATATAATAAACAATCTGAAGCAGCTAAGAAGCCTTTTTATTATTTTTCCTCGACATGAGAGATTGAGAAGAAAAAGGATCCTGGGCATGGACCAACAGGGGTCCCCACAACCAGTGATGCCCAAAACACACGAGTCTCACAGATGGCATGTTTGTTACCTACAGCCACACCTGAGAATTCCTGCTCTGAGCTGCGTGCTGCACCTACCTGGAAGATACCTGAGAAGGGCTCAGATCACTGATAAGGAGGACACTGGGTTTATCACAGTCCAGATCATGTACTGCAGGTGCCTTACCTTGTCCCAGGCCACGAGGACAAGGCCCCAGTGCTTCCTCACAGGAGATGGAAATTCCTTCCTCACAGCAGCCAAACCTATGGAGAGTTGTTCCTCTGGGATCCACTGACAAACTTTCTAATGAATAGCAAATTCTCCTTTTCATGCTGTTTTTCTGTCACCACTTCCCTGGTTTGAACAAAACTTTTTTTTTCAATTATTTAATCCAAACATTATCACTTTCACTTCCAGGGGTGGAATAACATCTATTGTTATTCCAATAATTGGGCACTAGTCTCCAGGTAGGGTTTTTTGTTTCTTCACCTTTCTTTTGGGTCAAGTAGCATCATTAATCTCCAGACAATTCCCCTCCTTGCACTCCTCATGCTCTGATCAGTCTAAATTCCTATTTCTTTTGGTCAGTAGCCTTAAAGTCCTTTAGAAATTTCCCTTATTTGCTGTTTTTCCACATATTACTAAGTAAATTGAGTGGTATCTTCATTCCTGACAACTGGATAGCTCTTTTTGCCATTATAGATCTTTCCTGCACAAGAAAGGGCAGTGTCCATAGAATTACCTTTAAAGACTCTTCTTGTTAGTGTAAGGGGATGTGGTGTATTTTTATTCTTTTTTAAAAAATTATTATTTTTAGTTTCTTTTTTTTTTCCAGAAGCTTTCAAAACTTAGTTGGGTTTACGGAAACAGGCTGAATTCTGAGTAAAGTTGACAGTTCTAGTCGTGTTCCTCAGTTTGCTGTAGCTGATGCTTGAACTGTCAGGCCTGCAATATGAAATGCCAATACTTCTTTGAAATCATACTTTATTGTAATTATTATTTCATTCAGCTCACAGCACTGTTGGGAAGACTTCTTGCTTCTCCTGAACAATACCTTTCACGTTCAACCTTTAGCAGAGTGGCTGCATGTGAAGTAAGAACATGTTTGAATTAGCTATCTGAACTTGTACACCCTTCTCTCTCTGAAAGACCTATTTTTTCCCATTTCTGAATGCAAATTCCTGCCAGGATAGCTGGAAGAAGTTGTCTGTTTTGTTTTCAGGGCTTTTGTTTTTGTAATTTTTTTTCTTTAAGCAACCATATAATCTATTTTATTTCAGTCTTCCACAAAATGAAAACTAACTTTAAATGCCTCAGACTTTTCAGGCACCATTTCCTGGGTAGGGGGGGAAGAAAAAAAACACAGACAAACCAACAGGAAAAAAAAATAAACCTAATGAACAAACAAGGGGGAAAAAAAGCCACACAAAACATAAAGAAACAAAAATAAAACCCAAAAGAAGACAATACATTTCTTGGCTAGGGATTCTGGGCAGGAAAGGAAGGGAATATTTCTCCAGTGGTTACTCTTGAAAATATTGCATAGAATTTAAAAGGGGCAAAGAATGGTATTTTCAGAAGTACTTTTAAATATCTAGGATTTTGTTTTCAAAAGTTACAAAATCTTTTACTACTACCTTGCTGAAGACCACTGAGACTTAACTGAATCTGTTCATCAAGTCTGGAATCTGAATAAGACACAAGTCATCCAAGGCATAGAGATGGTCAATTCTTGTTGTTTTAATTTAATTTAAGCATCTAAACAACATTTGGTGCCTTGGTCATTTCTGAAACCAAGGAGGAACTACCAAGTTTCTTTTGTAGAGTACTTCAAATGTACTTGGAATAAAATGTAATGGAATAACATAGTTTCCATATAAATGGAATAATGCACTTGTTTCATATTACTTCCACCATAACATCCTAAAAGACAAGAAATTTTATCATGTTATTTAGATGCATGGAGGGGTTTTTTTACACTATACGGTGATCTAAAAGGAGCTTTCCATTAACTAAGATTTTTTAAATCTTTCTTCATTAGATGCAAAGTTTAAGAGCTAATTAGTATATAATTTATAATTTGCTTGTTGTTTGATGGTTTTCATGTATTTTGCATAAAGCAAAAGGAAGAAGTGTGGTTGGATAATTTAACTCAAAATGTACATGTAGTATGGGAGATGAGCCTGGAAAATTGTCCCTTCCTCCCTTCCTTCAGTCACCTTCTGCATATCTTCTTCCAAAGTACAGCTTATTTTACAAAATATAAAACTATTATCAAAGGAGAAAAAATAAACCAGCACAAAGAAATTTATAGCTTTATAAAAAGTCAGGTTTCTTGTGTGATGGTGATCTGCTGGAATGCCCAAAGCCATTAACAACAGGGAAAGAGTCTCTGATTTACTGGTTTCTTTCCTAAGGGAGAAAGAAATTCAGCTTGCTTTAACTGAAGCTTTAACATCTGACAAAAAATCTAACATCTGACAAAAAATACAGAATCTGTGTATGCAGTGTACTTATAGTATGGTTAGGTATACCACAAAATAGAAATCAGCAGATATGTGGGAAATGGAAAAGAATTTTTAAAAGCTTACTTGTATAACACCTCCTAGCAGGAATGTGCAAATGGTACTGTGACTTCTTTTTATGCCAACTGGAAGTGGTTTTCAGGTTGTGCCAGATAATAAAGCATAAAAACAAACGTAATCCTTTACTCAGTGGATTTTTAGTACTTTATTGTCCTGGTAAGGAGACTATTGCTAAAAAAAGAAAAAAAAAAGAAACACATATTTTCAAAAATATGCTATTAATTAAAGAACAATAATACAACAACAAGATAGATATTTTGTGAATGCAAATCAAAGACATTTTATGAAATGACACGGGCATTCAGAGCTCAGACGTAGCATAAAAAGGATCTAAAACCTCTTCTCACCTGGAGGGTGGGGGGAAAATATGGTTTCATTTTATACAGAATTTTGGGTGGAGAGAATTTGACAAAATCAGTAAAAGAGTTTAAATAACCAAGAAAAATATGGATTTAGTTGACACTGAGATGAGAGGATTACTGAATAATATGTGGATCTCAAACCTCTATGTCTTGGCCACATGTTGCTATGTAAATCCAACTTTTGGACAAAAATATTACTTTTTGTTTTTTCTCCTTTCACTCCTGTTCTCTTGAAATATCAATATCTCAGTGAAATCATTTGCCTTTTTTAACTTCAGGGCATCTTTTAAGGTTTCATTTCTAGATTATTTTTAAGTAAATATCTGAAAATTTTGGTTTGGATGGTATTGGAATAATCGATGACAATAAGTCAAATCAAATCTGACTCAATTTTTTGGTGATGTACAACATTTCAAGAAATGTTTTCATAAGTGATGTGATTTTGATCACAGAATGTTAGGGAAGCAGGAAAGAATGGCATTTCAGATACCAAAAAGGCATTCAGTTCAAAATATTTGAGTTCTTTAGTCCAACCTCCTGTTGCACCAGGAATTATTGCTATGTATTTTTTACAGCATATATCTTCAGCTGACAACACAATTTTAAGTAATATAAGAATATGTTAATTTGGTTTTATGTGGTGTAGGATAGTTTGTTGTTTTTGTTTGTTTTAGGGGACAGGGGTGGTTTTTTTCCATCCTCAAAATTCTCCTCCTCCAAATGCATATCTCTATAAAGGGCAACCACTGTGCTCTCCCTGAGACAATTGAATGTTCTGCTAGAAAATTTCTGGGCCATTAGATACCTGACTTGGTCCTCCCAGCTGCCAGGTTTTCAGTTTGTGATTAAGGATTCTCTCTGAGGAGTGGCACTTGCTGTTCACAGGAGGCAGATGGAATCCCCGAGGGCAGCTCTGAGTTCGGTGCTCCAACTTGCTCCCCTCACTGCAGCATTTCCCGTTCTGGGCCATGCCCAGCAGGATTTACATCCTCAGCTGCTTCCAGAACATCTAACTTGCTTTACATTGACCCTTTAGCATTTTACACCCTGAGCTTGGCAAAGTGAATTCCCAGACATGAAGAAGTTGACTGACTGGCTTTTTTTCCTACAAACAAACAAAAAACCTCAGGTTTTTGTTGCTTAGCGGCTTTCCCAACTTTGTGGTAAAATGCTATTGCATGTCTGGTTAAAACCATGTATTTTAAGCAAGATGGAAAAAACTGATTAATTTGGCATTTCATGACTACTCTCTCCTGTATTTACTCATGTTTTACAGGCCAGGTTCCACAGCTCAGTGAAAAAAAGTGAAATCAGTTGAATTTCTTACCTGAGGAGTACAACAGGGGGAAAAAAGAACATTGGAGGATCATTGGAGGATCATGTCCTGAAGACACTAATTTACCTAAGAGAGAAAATCAATTATTTCTTTTACAACTGAGTACCCCGAGGAACAGAAAACATAGTTATTAGATGACCCCTCTTTTTTTCTTTTAAATTTTATTATCTCTTGGTTATTAAATGGATCTCTTTTTTTTTTTTCCTGAAGTGCTCTGATTTATTGCAACTTATCAATGCGTAATAGAAGAAATATTTGAATGTGCAAGATATTAATGCTCTGCAACAGAGAATTTCTTCACAGCTTTTGGTCTATTTACAAACTATATTACAGAAGTTTTGAGTTTGGAATACTCCCTTAACAAGTTCTTTTATAGCCCAGGTTCTTATTGTCTCTTAACACTCTGTGCACAATCACTTCCTTTTGGCAAGATGATTTCATTACCATTTTTACTCGTCTAAAAAGATTTCACAGCTTTCCTCTCTGTTTTGGTTTGTTGTATTCACTAAACTCTTCAGTTTAATGCATTGTTTTAGCAGGATCTTCTCTTGAGATGTCAGTGAGTTTAAAACAAACGAACCGAAAGCTCAACAGAAAACAAAAGTGCTTTTTCAGTTGGAAGACATGACATAAACACAAGTAGCCAGTCAAGGTATCCCATATTGAAGGTTTTACATTAAAAAAAATAAACAATCTGGATGATGACTTGGACTGTAAATAAAGACAAAATATAACTTTACCTCTGTGTCAGGGAACACCTGAAAATACATAAGCAGAAAGCCACTGAGTCATTCCTTAGGAGTTTTCAAGGGAATTTTTGGGAAAAGGAGGATGGCAGTTTTTGAGGTTTGGTTTGGCTTTGGCAGGGGAGGTAGGTGAAAAATCAAGGTCAAGAAGATGCAAAGTCATCACACGACTAATTTAAATATTAAAAATACTAATTCCCTTTCTGATTCTTATGAATAAAGATTTTGACAATGCTCAATCTCCAAGAATGTGCCAGGAAGAACATAATTGGAAGAATAGCCACTATATACAGTAAAGTCTAAGTTAAAAGCAATATAAGATGAGGTTGAGGTGTTCTCCTATAGGGCTATAACAGTGATCTCCAAACATTTTTGATCATATACCCCTAGCAGTAAAATATTTTTTAAACACACACCCTGAGTTGTGTGTGTATATATATATACACACACATATACATATATATATCTTTGTGCATTTTTAGTTATTTATATATTATACATGTGTCTAATTGCAATAATTATGTATATTATAAACACAACACTAAAATAGAAATTTAAAAGAGATGAGGTAAAGATTAAAGATATATTACTAATAATTTTATCGACAGTGCAAAAAAAACTTTGAAAACATATTTAATAATCAGTGTTGTAAACAATATGGTTTAATATGCTTAATTATTTTTTGAATTCTGGTTTAACATCTTGCTAGAGTAATTTGAAGCTCTGTTTCTAAATTTTGATACTTGCTTTTGAATGACTGTCACAGCTGAAAAAAGATAGCTCAAAAATACATAGATGCATCATTTTTCTGTGCTTGCTAAATAATGACACTCATTCTTCAATCCCATTCACCAATTATTCAGGATTGTTATAGAATTTCAGCTAGTAAATTCTCATCCACCCCAAAGTGATTCAGTTTTTCTTGCAATTTAATAAAAAGGTACTACATTTTTAACAAATGGCTTCAAAACCCATTGATACTTTTCTCTTTGAGAAATTTTAAACACATTAGAAAATTCTCTTTCCAGGTTTTTTAATATATACATATATGAGAATTTTTATAAGTGACACATTCATTTCTGCAAGAAAATCCATTAACAATGAAATTATTTCCAAAACTCACTTGTCAAAATGCTCTCTCCATAGCATGAGGTTCTTTGGAAAAACATTTTCACTCACTGTAAAGACGTCACCTTTACCTTGAAGGGACACATTAAGTCTGTTTATTTTTTTGAAAATGTCTGCTATGTAGCAACCTGCTGCCAACCACTTGTCAACACAGAAAAGGTCAGAAAATATGGGACACTTGTCCTTTTGTAGAAGAGAAGAATGCATAACTTATCTTTAATTTTGACAACTCTTTTAAGCACTTTGATGTGAGATGACCATGAAACCACCATGTGGTACAAAAGATTTTCATGGTCACTCCCCATCTCAATACAAATACTGTAAAGGTTGTACTATTTAAATATCTTTATAAAACTCACCAGACTGGTGACATACTGTAGAACTTTGTGCACTTCTGGCTACTGTTTGTTTGCTGCAGGAGTTTCTCTATAAATGATGCAGTGAATGAATTCCATGAGTGGTGCTCTCTCTGTAACCTTACTCTGGGTACCTTTCTTTATTTCAGTGAAAGGAGCTTTTCCATCTGTGGTTTCACTTGCAAAGATTTTTCCCTAAAGCATTATTTTTGTTAAAGAAATAGAAAGAAGTCACTTACTGTTGAGAATATCTTTTCTCCAGTACGTCTTTCCTGTAGTGGGTCACAAAGCAGTGGCTCTTAAGTTATTTCATTATTGGAACAGAACCTAGCAAATACCATAAACAGAGATGTGTTAGAAACGTGCACTTTTCAGCCAACTTTTACTGTGCAATTTGTTCTAATATGCATGTATCTAATGTATCTAAATGTATCTGTTTCTTTAAGAATTTAAAAGCATTATTTTGTAACATATTTCACGAGTATCTACTGAAAAAAAAGAATGCTTTTTTTTTCTTTTTGTTGCCATATTGTTTTCTGCATACTCCAGGTATTTCCACCATGTCAGATTTTTGTCCATTGCTTTTAAGAAGAAACCTCAGAAGAGTCCTTTGAACATTTATTATTAGGTTTAGGGAAGTACAGGGTTAAATATCATGTGATTTTTTTGTTGCTGTTGTTGATCACCTCTGGTTAGATTGTCATCATTCTTACCTTATAAAATGACTGAGAAAAATCCTGTCAGCTGCTAAGAGCAGGAGAAATGTCACCTTTTCCATTTTCTTGTTGTCTGCTTGTCATTGCATTAACATTATTTTAAATTTGACAAATGTGGCCATTTTGTGAGAGTTGGTTTAGTTAAAGCAAGATAATAAAATCTGTAAATCTGCTTAAACAAGGGCAAATGAACAGCAACACATCAAAATACACTGAGAGTGAGCGAACGACTGAGGGCACCATTGTTAATTAACATTTTCCCTAGTTCCAGTTCCAAACTGGAAAGCATATTGGATCCTGCGGTGACAGGAAAAGGGTGAAGTGTTTTCAGTGTTGTCAAGCCCAAACATTCAGAAGAAGTTCCAGAAGAGCAGACTTAAAAATAGCAATAAGCAGCTTACATCTACTTTTTTTTTTTTCTTTTGCCTCTGGTTTGGGGCTGCAAGACTGACCTTGAGTCATGTATTTCCAAACTTGCTTTTGTAACTATGGGGATTAGAAGCATTTATAAATATATATATGTATATATATACTTACTTATGTGTGTATGTGCGCATATATATACATATATATGTGTGTGTATATATATACACACGTGCATATATATACATATAGAGAGATAGAGGGAAGGCAAGCATTCATAAAATAAACAGTTTCAGAGACTTGAGGCTTTTAAGAAAATCAGACATCATGAGACTCAGGGTGAAATCTTGATAGTTGTCAAGACTATGTTTTGTTTCTTTACATGTGAGAGAACAAAGAGTTTTGGGGTTTTTTCCCCACCTTACGTGGAATCTGAGAAGATCCCTAATGGATCAGGTGTAATGTAGTTATTTATATTCCGAACTTGCTGCGAGCTGTGGTTCTGACAGCCCCTGTGCCTGTGCAGAATCCCAGGAGTGGTTTCCCTCTGACAGGGAAGGTGTGGGTGTGACTCTGCCCACCCCATCCCCTGCTTTCTGCCGTGGTAGCCAGCGGCTCCAGGGATTCCTGGGAGTGCCTGAGGGCATAGAAAGCTGTCCCGTGGCACAGAGCTCTGATGCACTAAAGGTGCTACGGACAAAGAAACCTCTCAGCTTTTTTAAGTTGAAAAGTGATATGTTTATTTTGCAGCACCGGACACATGCGGTCACCCTCCAAAAAGCATGTGNGGTGGTGGTAGCCAGTGGCTCTAGGGGTACCTGGGGGTGCCTGAGGGCACAGAAAGCTGCCCCGTGGCACAGAGCTCTGCTGGGTGCTCAGGACACCACAAGCTCTACACAGCTCTCTCCAGTGGTGCCTGAGGTTGCATTTACAAGCCCCAGTCACTCAAAGACGGTGGGTCTGGTTTTAAAAGCAACTTCAGAAGTCTTCATAAGCTCTACCTGGGCACGGAAAGTTGCTCATAGGAGGTCTGTACAGAATTTAGGATCTAAAAATCATTCAAGGCTGATGGTAAAAGCACTGCCAAAACTGCAGCAGTCGTTCAGTGTGAAGTGATTTGGGCTTCTTTCAGTACTTTGCTCATTATCTAGCAACATGGAAAGAAATGTTATTAACTGTGAATATCTTTATAATCTCTTATATGCTCTTATAAAATTTGGATTTGAATGCTTTAAACTCATAGGCCTTTACCTTTGGATTTTTTTTTTGTTAGTAGAGGAAAAAAAATTGATTGGGCTGTTAAAAAATTTCAGATATAATGGTTTTAGAAAGGCCAGTAATCTATTAGAAGTCTATGGAGAAACAGAGAACTGAGACTCTTTAGTCTGGAGAGCACTCAGAGAGGTCTTAGCAATGTGGATAAATATCTGACAGGAGTAAACTAATATGAGGGAGAGATTCTCTTCCCATTGGCTCGCAGTGACAGAACAAGAGGCAATGGATGAAATTTAAAACACATGTAATTCCACCTGAACGCAGAAAAACTGCTGCTGGGAGGTTGGTCAAACAGTTTCCTAGAAAGTTGGTGGAGTCTACATCCTTAAGGGTATTGAAAACTCAGCTGCATGTTATCCTGGACATCCTGATCTCGCTGACCCTGCTTGAGCAAAGGATTTTTGTACTTGATGATTTTGAAAGGTCCCTTCCAGCCTAAGTGATTCTGTAAATTATTCCTCTCTGCCCTAGGTGAAATGTTAGAAAGCTGCCAGATATTAAAATGTTAGATGATGGAACTCCTTAACATTCCCCTGAAGAAAAGATAAAAATCACTAGGAATAAGAAATGAAAAAATGCTGAATTTTCATGTTGTTGTTGCCTGGCTCCAATATCCCAGATGGTCACCTCCAGTACTATTTTTAGCAATCACTGGTAATGATGCCTTAAATGGCTACCTAGAAACAGAGACTAGACAGGAATAAGGAATAAAGGAGGGATTTATTTGAAAGGCCTTCAGAGGTACACTCTGGGCTCCAGAGGCTCCTGCCTCAGTGCATCCCAAAATGGACAATGACAGCTCACAAGTTCTTCCCACTTTGATATCAGCATCAATTCCCCAAGCAGAAGCCAGGCAAGGATGGAATTTGCCCAAGCTTGCCCCCCTCTCCCCAAGATGAAGGTTTGCAGTTGTTGGGCCCAGGAGGGTCTGGGTGTCCTTGGAGAGCGAGCTGGAGAGGCTTTGTTATGTCAGTGTGAGCATGAGAGAACAGCACTGAACGAGCTCCAGGGAACTGCAGAGTTACACTGGGCACTGCAGGGCTGGAAAAATATAAAAGTTAAAACCTAAGGCATCAGTAATACAGTAATGCTTATGTGCCTTAAACACAAGCATTTAAAGCTAAGTTTACCACACTCAAGCTCTCCTGCTATTCCAAATGAAGGAGAACAAGTCCTGAAGAATCTTTGTCAGAACATGGTGGCATAGGGAACAGATATAATTTCTTTTTGTTGTTTTAGTCTGAGGTCTGGAAGATTGACACGTGTTAATTTCTTTTGGGAAAAGAATATATCAGGAAACAGTGATAAACGTGGGTAGCAAGATGTAAAAGGGTCCTTTTGCAGACAATATCACCATTTTACCTTTTTGAGGTATTTTGCAATCCTTTTTATCAACATGAATAATACATTGCAGTGATGAATTTCTCCTAGGCCTATTCATATTAGAAGAAATATTGTGGTGAGAGCAGATGCTGCAGTCATGATGGCACATTGAGAAATTGTCCATCAGATGGCATGGTAACAAACAGCTTTCGCAAGCAATCCAAAATATATCTACAAAACAAAAACCATCCCACAGCCCACCTGCTCAAGAGAAAATTCAGGGAAAAGCTTTCAATATGTCTTTTTAGAGATACCCTCCTAGGAAGATGTTGATGAACTGGGGAAAGTCTGCAACAGACTGTTTTATGGAGGAGGAAGATAGAAATATTGGTTGTTTCAGCACTCCCAGAAGTGAAATTATCCCAGCTTGCAAAACAATTCAGTCTTGATTACTTAGAAGGCTTCAAAAATATTTTAAGATATGTCTGTCATAGCTACTGGTAAGGAAACTATTGAGGACCAGGTTATTTTTTCCTGGGTCTTTTCACTAACCCAGAATTTCCCTTAAACTTTCTTATCAGTTCCTCTTTCCAAGGGAGCTGATGTAATATAACATAAGTTACTCTCACATATCTTATTTGGTTTGTTCAGTAATTTGGTCTGAAAGTTACTGTTTTCTTTTCCTGCTGAGTGGCAGTAAGGGGGGAAAATGCTTTGGGGTGGTGTAAATGTGGGTAACAAAAAGAACACAATCAATAAAAATCGAGAGTGTATGGGAAATGAGAAGCACTCACACTAAAATAAAAAGAACAGAAGCAAAAAAATAAAACCTACTGCTCTCAGAGTATACAGGCATGGAAACTCAGGAAAACAAAAGGGCCAGCATACTGAGGGATGAAAGGGCTGAAAAATAGATGTCAAGACAGAAGAAAAATTCAAATAAAAAAAACCCCAAACAACACCCTTCCAGAATTGTAAGCTTACCAGAAGGTAGATATTTTAACAACAAAAAAAAGAGAGCATCAAACACAAGGAACCAAAAGAGTGTGTGCTGTAATGACAGTGGGTCTGAGAGATACATGTGCCTCTCGTGACCCCGAGCAATGCTCTCACCTTCATTGCTTGAAGTCTACCTCATTGTGTTTGGAATAAAAGTAGTCTAAAGGAAAGCTGGAAAAATAGACATATACTGTAAGGTTTATTTATTTATGTCAGCAGAAGAAGACGATATTACAGCTTGAATAACATCCCTACCTTCCATGTAGGGTAAGTAGCATATTCAGCTGGTGGAATACAATACAGAACCATTGCAATATCTGAATGTTGTCACATCCTTGAAACAGCCAGAAAGCTCCTGAACCGTCTCTTAGAAATGAATATTACTTGAGGTAATGTTTCTTGAGGAAAGCTAAGAGTTTTATTTTAGAACAAAGAAAAACTTTCTCATGCTCTAAATAAGAACTTTACTGGTGTGAGATTTTACTTTAGATTAAAAAATGCATTCATGGAGAACTTAAAAGTCAGTACATCAGAATTTGCCACATGGATGAACTCATGAGAATCATTTGCAAATATATATCAGATAATATTTAATGCATGTCTTCAGAACTCCGTTGCTCTCCCTGTCACTTTATCTCCTCACTTTCCCTTTCTTAAGGCTCTTTTTTTTTTCTTTTTTATTTTTTCCTTTTTTTTTTTTGCTGCTAGTGCAAGCTTCAGGGATTTATCGTGTTCCAAGTTTCAGCTGCAGACAGGTGCCAAAACAAGTAAGTAAGCACCATTTTCAACTCAGCTCTGCTAGCTGCTTTATGAAAGCTTAGTGGAGCTTTTTGCTTCAAATTGAAAGCACTGAACCCAACCATATATTTCAGAGAGGAAAGTACATTTCAGCCTGTATTGGTTCTGGCTGGGATGGAGTTAATTTCCCCATAGCAGCACTCACAGTGCTGTGCTTTGCAGTGGCAGCTGGAAAGGTGTTGGTAACACACCAATATTTGGCTCTACTGGACAGCTCTCTTAAATTTAAAAATATAGGAATCAAATACGACTCTTCATTTGAGATATATATTTTGTATTAATATATCTTCTTTGGCTAAATCCCAAAGTAGATTTGAGAAAGAATTGTGATTACAAAAGCATCCAAACAGCAATTTTTTGTTACCAATTGACGTTTCCGTGATAACTGGTCTAAAGTATATGGAAGGCAACTGAACTGGGAATTGAATTAACCTGTCTATATACCTTGGTATGTTAAATAAGCAGTTTAGCAGTTGTGCCAGGTTTCCTATATTCCTTAAATATGTGAATTGTTCTTATCCCAAAGTAACTTAAATTGCCTGCAAATAAGAGCTGTGAGGATCTATGAGGCCTTGGAAGAGGATCTCTCATGAACACTCATGAAATAGCTGTGTTGTGTGGAAGTTCATGTTACACAAGGCTCAGAGTCAGTGTTTTAAGAATTTGGCTTCAAAAGGAAATTATATCCCATTGAAATTTCATTATGCTCTTAAAAAAAAAAGCACTTGAAAGAATGGTCTGGATTTGCTACCAGCTAGTCTGGCTTGCTGTGTGACAAGCTTTGCAACTTTATTAATCATTTACAATGGTGGAAGTTACTTTTTCTTTATTAGCATGTTGTCTGTGTGGTGTCAAGTCAAATATAAGGAATTTTAACATTTGTCTCAAGTTTTATAGAACTTCTGATTTAATCTGTTTTCTGATTTCTGTTGTATATTGGTTTACAACTTCTTTAGTCAAATATATGAATTCCCTCCTTTACATGATAGCGAAAGTTAGTTATTCAGATTTTTAGAAAATATTTATTTACATATGTTTGGGTGTCTGTGCATGCACTTTAAATATTTTAAATTTCAGGATTAGCAGAGTATAAAACCCTTAGATGTTCTCCTCTCTCTTGTTATTATTTTTTTTGTTATTTTAGTTCTATATCAAGTATACGGTGACAAAGAAGTCCATAACTAGCTCCAACTACAGCTAATAAGGACATTTTTGTTGCCAATAGAGAATTTCATTTGAGATCAACTGAGTGCCCTTCTGGGTATGTTCTGTGGATGGAGCAAAATTGTAAGTGGAGGACTTCAGGTGCTGGAGTGGTTGGTATGGAAAGAGTTATAAAAAGCTTCTCAGTTCAGTTATTATATGGAAAGCATTATAAAAGACATCTCAGTTCAGATATTTGTGCTGCCCTCAGTAAAAGTGATCAGAAAAACAATCTCAGAAGAAATGGGGTGGGTTTTTTTTTTCTGACAGGAAAACAGAAATTGTTTTGGTAAATATACAGCAATGCAAGCCACAAAACAGCAAATGAAATAAAACCATGAGTGAACTGCACACACAACATTCTGCAGGACAAATTATGTCTCAAATATAGATTAAATCAATTTCATGCACAATTTATTAGGGTTGTCACGGATGGCCTGCTCTAAGTCAGGGCCTAGGTGAATTGAGTTGTTCACCTAAAGCAGTATTTTGTGGTTCTTTAGAGGAGAAATGAATTACTGTAGCAAAAATAAAAGGATAAGTTAGCTAGAAAAGGGAGAAAAATATATAACTTGAGAAGGACACTTTTACTTTGCAAAGTGCTGATTATTTGCCAATAGATAAGCAGAACACCAGTAATTCTGAAACACTGATGGTAAACATTAACCATGGCTGGCAAATATGACTGATGTAGCAAGCCTGTCTCCTAAAAGGACCAGCCACTCTGTTCGAAAAACCTCCAAGGTTTGTTGCTTGAAATTATTTTTAATTAATTCATGCTATTGAATCTAAATTGAATCCCAGAAATAGGAGAGTTTAAAAGTATTATGCAAAAGAAAGAGAGAGCTTTGAGCTGCCTTGAACCACAAAGGAAAAAAATTGTTAAATACCATCATGCTTTTACCACAACAAAAATAATTCTCTAAAGATTACAGATTTTTTGTTTTGTTTATGTCATGGCTAAAGTGAATTTTGCTGGCATCACTCCACTCCTTATCCGTTTCATATGGACCCATTCAGACCCAGAATTAGAGTGACAGGGGAGCTTCACCACTCAGAGTGTCCCAGTAATGACACAGAATATATATCAGTGTATGTCAGCACTGAAACAAAGTTGGCACAGATATTACAATAAATTTAAAAATAACTGCTATGCTAGAAATCATATACTGGAAAAATTATACTAAACATACTCTCATCTTTTCAAAGTTCTAACAACCATGGAAAAGTAATAGAAAGCAAATACAGAACGATGAAAGAGTCTTTTGATTTCAGATTCCTAATCTTCTCCTCAATGGGCCAGTACAGCTTCGGTTCACCCACCCAGCAGCAGTTTTTTATCCCAGGGTGTGGACATAAAAGACTTCAGTTTCCAAGATTGACTTCACCCTCGTGAGCACTCAAATCTAGAGAGAAAAGGTTTATTCAAGGTAAACAAAAAGCACTTGACGGAAAATAAAAACTGGAATCTAACTCTTTCTGTCCTTTGTTCTCAATTCATTCCTTGGGAAGGTAAGTGCCTCAGTGCGCTGTGTGGTTTGGTTTTTGTTGGTTTTTTTCCTCTCTGCTGCCCTACTTATTGTATTTCATGATTAGAAGCTATTGAGGCAGCCACCAGGACCTGCCATCATCTGCTGGCATCCCAGGGCCCTCTCAGGCTAGAGCACAGTGCTGAAGTAAAACTTGTTTTGCTGAATTATTTTCATCTGTCCTTAGACAAGAGAGTCAGTCAAGGCCTCCACACATCCATCCTTCAGACAGACCTCTCTGCCATGTTTAATGCTATTGACTGCCATTACATTGATCTTCACTCTGCCAGGCTTCCTGTCGGGGTGCTGGGACCCTGCTGGCTCCTGGCCCTGCTGTGTTCCTTATTTCAATGTTCCATGTCCCAAAAAGATGAAATGAAGCTCCTTTCTGCTGTTTCAAGGCTTGTTTAATTACATCTTATCAAAGTTTCAGAGGCACAGACTGTGCTGTGACCTCCAGGAACACGAGGGCAGAATGACAATGGCTACTAGAAGCAGGTAGCTTTTATATCTATTATCAACCAGTTAGAAAACTTTACGTATCTTTTTTTGTTCCCAAAACCAGTGAATATCAACCTTATTGACATGACTCCTCTACACTAAATTCTATCTACCAATTGACAAACCATAGGAACTCATGTCAGAGAGAAAAAGGAAGAGAAGGAGAAGGAAGAAGATGATGAAGAAGAAGAAGCTGACACCCTAGAACCTTTATATTGTCTCTATATTATATATATAGCAAAACCTAAAAACTACAATTACACACTCTGTGGTACACTAAACAAAAATCTTTGCATTTCTCTGGTGCATTCAAGCTCTCCCAAAAGTGAAGAGAACCTCTCCCTCGAGCTTAGTTCCCAGGCTAAGCTATTTTGGGGAATTCTGGAGGTAAAACAAACACCCAGAGGAGCAGGAAAAGTTCTCAGGCTTTTCCTGGACTCCAACTCTTCCTTCCAGCACGGAAGTTTCCTCAGCAGTATATATCTGTGAGAAATTATTGTCTTCATTCTGGCAATACCTCATACTTTCTGTATTTCAAAATTGGTTATAACTTAAGGAAGAAATTATTCTTTTGGTCCTTCTGAAGTCATAGACTAAATGTATTTTTGTCCCCATCTCTGATTTGTTGAATATTCTGTTCTGCAAATCCTCACCAGCATGGAAAGGATTTTTATGTTGAGATATGAAGATATTTTCTTTTTTCTTTTGTTATATGTTCATGTTAGTTTATTTTTTTTTTAGAATTTACTTATAAATGTGAATGACTTCTTGTGGGGGTTAATCTCCTTCGAAGGATTGTGAGGCTGGCTGTGGGAATGACGACTTCCTTATAGTCAAGAAATACTTTTCCTCATGCAAATGTCTACTTTTACTTCACAGAAATTGCTGGACTTTTTTTTCCAGTTAGTGAAAATGGCAATCAGGTACTACTGGACTGACAAGACAGCCTTAGTGAATCCTGGAAGAAATTAACTTGTTTAATTACAATCATCTGGAGCCTTCTTATTTGTCTTTGTGAGTCTGGGCTCACTTTTTCTTAATATGATAAGGTGTTACTACAGGCAAAGTGAATATAAATTTAAAAAAAAAACCAACCAAATAATGTAATTTATAAGAAATGTCATTAACACAAAACTGTTGTAAACAGTAGATAAGTATTGTCATTTTCTATCTGAACCTCCAGGTGAATAAATTGATAATCGGAATAACAACTATAACCACCTACACTAATCACAAAATAATGGCATAAAAACCGTACATAGAATTCAATTTTCCTGCCATAAAAAATTCTGCATTTTCACCTCTCAGTGAGAACACATCACCTTTCAGTCCTACTTTTTGTGTTAAAAAATGTGCTCTCAGTCAAGGAAAAGAATGAAGGCAGAAAGCACTCCAGTAAACCTGATTCTTCATCCCTAGATTTGTGTAACCTTTCAAGATTCCAACTTCTGTCTTATTATTACTTTCAATTTCTAAAAATCATAAAATTTTTGTTTGATAATAGCAGTACTGAGACAGACTGCCAGGGGAGAGCAGCCAGTTTTTTCTAAAAACTAAAATGCAGAAAATGTGTGTGAAAGACCTCTGGCTCTCCTTCTTGAAGTAGAGAAGTAAAATTAAAAAAGAAAAAAAGTCCAGAAAAACCCAAACACAACCACCACAAAAAAAAAAACAAACAAAAAATCTCCAAACAAACAAAAAAAAAAACACCAAAAGGTCCAAATATCTCTGTTACCAAAGAAAGTTCCAGTACACAGAAGGGTTTAGATATTGGAAGCAACTAAGAACACAAAATAAACTTCTCACAGTTCACTTACAGCAACCAATTTTCATGTGACAGATCCACTTTTTTCGCCAGATTTTGCAAGCCAGAAATAACTGGGTGAGAAGGAGGTCCTTGTGCTTTTGCATTATTTTAAAGGCAAAGAGGTTTTTTTTATACTGTTCATGATTTCTCAATTTCACCAAGTAGACAATAGACAGGGTTGAATTTTACTCAGGAAATATTTTCATTGAGTAAAGGAGTTAAGACAAAAACAGTCTAAAAGCAGCACTCTAGTTGTAAAATAATTCTCTAATTTTGTTTTGGCATGGTACAGAAAGAGAATGTATAAATGTTTTTAGGTTAAATCATATGTAAAGACACAGGCACAAGAGCCACTCCTTTAACACTTTGCTATCTATAGATAACATAATGAAAATAATTAGAAAGGAAGAAAAACAGTAAAATTACTCTGTGCTTACTAACTTCCTTTTAATTTGGAATATTTGATAAAAATTTACGGCAACTAGCTTGGTGAGGTTTAGAGTGAGAATACAGTTTTTACTTTAGTATGTGCTTTGCAGAAACAGTTTGGTTTTATACAATTTCAGCATTTCTGTTCCAAGTGTTATATTTGTAGAGTTTGAACATTACATTTTGTGAAACTTCAGCTTCTCCTTTTTTTTTTTTTTTTAATTTGCAAGTCATAAAAAAAGCAGTTCAGTTTAGGCTCCTGTGAACTGAGCAGCATCTCCTCTACTGGTGAAAACTCTCACAGCTACAAGGACTTTAAGCTGTATCAAACTCTTCAGTAAAGTTGCTGGGTTAATTTTGTGAATTCAGCAAAACCTGAGCTTTGCCTGCTCACAGACAGAATATTAATGCTTCAGGTCTGCTCCTCGAACCCTTGAGATCAAGAGGAAGTCTAAACATGCCAATCTTAACTTGCATGGCTGTGCTTTTTATGCTTCTCTTTCACAGTGATATATTGCAAGTTACAGTTACAAGGCCAGCTTGGATTTTTAATCTAAAGCCAGCTCAGGCAGAGCATTAGAAATTTGGGATGCTTGTACAAACATACTCTTAAACTTCGGAGAAGTGTTTGCTCTTCCTCAAAACAAGATCACTCTGTTAAAAAAAAAAAAAAAAAAAAGGATAAATGTTAAAAGCACAAACTATCACATACCATTTTTTTAAAAACATTTTCTTTAATTGTCCAGATTTCTTAAAGCAGTCTCTATTCTGAAAAGGGGACTGGTATAATGGATTATTTTGCTTTATGGTTATGTGCACTGAGGCACTTGTATATGTGTGGGTGAGTGTGTATATATGTAAGTGTGTGTACACACACACACACACATACACAGATTAAGTCTACAAAGTGTCCTTTAGAATTAGTGGCATTTTTGCAGTGCTTTAAAGGGAATTTGAAAACAATTTCAGTTTTCAGATGTTGTTTTACTCCCATGAAGAGAGTAAGAATATTTCTTTCAATAATAATTACATTTTTCATGACAAATTAAAAAGGGGAAGATGTCAGGGACCACTGTTATGTTCAATTTTTGATTTTTCAGCCCTGACCTTAACTTTCTGTCCAATTTTTCTTTCTTCATTTAGCTGTCATGAATAGCATTGTTGCTATTAGCAAGAAGCATTCTGAGTTTTAACAGAATCCCCTTTCTTTGCTTCTTTATCACGGCACAAAACCTGCAATTGTAGTGAGCCTTCTGTATGAGGTTTTTATATTTTTACTTTTTTATGATAAAATTATAATTCCCTTTCTTGGCTTGTCTTAGAATCCAGAGTAATGTCACTTGGGCCTCAGGGGCTGTTCAGCAGCAGCAGCAGCAGGTATAAGCTGAGGAAGTCAAGGTAGCATTAGCAGTCGTGCCTGGCTTTATAATAGCAGTTTCCTCCTCCAGGATTTGTCAATTTTTCTTTTGCAGTTCACTCAGCAATGGCATGTGCTGTTTGCCTCCTGTCTGTTCGGCAAAATAAAGGGAATCATTTTCTCTTCCAGGTGACAAGGGTGAAAAGGAAACCTCAGCAGTCTGTTTTGTCTGGCTGTGCAAAGCTGCGTTTGTTGCCCTACAGCTGTGATGACCTTTTGTGTTTAGGAATATTTAAGTCCTCTGGATAACTTAATAATGAGCAAATCCTGCTCCAACCTTCTTCCTACTTTTCAAAAGTTGCATTCTTTCTGAACTTTGCTGCTTTCTTTTCATTGACTCTGAAGAATAGTCTGAAGGAAAGAAAAGTGGGGAGAAAACAGGAGAAATTACAAATCTCATTTCTTACTTTAGGGGGAAGTCAGTAAAGAAGAATGAGTTGGAGGATATAGATGATCTTCTTCAGAGCTCTGTTCCCACTAGACAATACTCTTGTCATAAAAGGGAAGGAAAGGTTAAAACAAAACCCTGCTATAGCCAAGAAAAAACCCCAGCATGGTAAATTCCAAAGTTTGTGCAGTGTCAGTGAGCAAAGTGTTTGATTCCTGTACCAGAGCTGGGAGAGGAAATCGAGCCTCATACCAAAATCCCTGTTGCCCATTGTGAATCTTGAAATGTCTGCATGCCACAGCACACCGGCACGGCTTTGCTTTTAATCACTGCACCTTTTCCAGAGAGCTTGCAACAAATGAACTCGGTTATTTAGCCGTGGGATTTCAGTCAGAGCTTGTTTTGAATCCTCCTTGTGCAAACAGACTGCAAATGCGTGCCAGACACTTTTGGCTGACTGAAGGTGTTTCAAAGATGTGAATAGCTTCCCCCAAGTGACGAGGAGTTTGGTGTGGGGCTCTTTTCAGTGCCCACAATACTAATTATCTGCAGAACGCTTGCCCCTGAGAATGCAAATTGTAATTTTAGTTCTGAGAATATTTTCACGTTTGCCACTTCACGCAGTGTGCAGTGACTCATCAAAAATGAATTGAGCTAGTCATTTGATGCTTCGGTTAACAAATATGAGAAAACATGCATTGTTTTAACAATGGTCAAACGAACAGGTTTAAGCTTTTCCATAGGAAAAATAAAGTTTTTTAAATATCTTTTTTTGCTCCTTTTTGCATAGACAGTACTAGGCATTTTGGCAATAGAGAGACACATATTTTTGTGGGAGAATTGCAAATGATTCCATCTTCAAAATTTTTTCTCTTCTTGCAATTTAATCCATTCATTCTTTATGCATTTTCTTTTCTCAGAATTTCTTGTCTTTCATTGTATAGATGCAATTTCTTAGAGGAGGATAAAATGCTTGCTTCTTTGTAGAGTTCTGGCAAAAATATCAGTAGAAAGGTTGGATATTACTTGTAATTAATAGTAAATTATTGTCTCATCTTTGTCTGTCTCTTCATATTACAAGCAAAATTCTCCATAAATGCATATCTTCTGTATACTTTTTGTAATGTGCAAATTACTTTGAAATTTGGGGAAAAATAGATGAAAATATAAGATTGTTTATTAGATGAAATTTCATGCAGGGAAATCTTCAGTCCTGACAGAAAGCCATAGCTGAGTTCCAGGATAACCTGGACAACACTATGCTTTTAGGAAAGTTAAAAAGGATTTGCATCAAACCTGTGCCTGTAGGGCTTTGTCTTTATTGAAAAAAAAAAAAAATAGTTATATGGTATATTTCCCAGGGCAGATTAATTTCAATAGACCACCTGCATTTTGCTCTGAGAGATGTGTGGCAGATGCAAGATAAAATAATCAAACTCTAATCTAAGATGCATCCCTGTAGGTCCACACAGTACTAAAAAAAAAAGAAATACATTTCATTTGGAAATGACTGAAACCATAATGCAGCCTTTTAACTGCAGGAAATAAGTAAACCTACTTGAAAAGATAATCCATCTCCAGAAGAGCTCTGAATTACACTGTAGTGGAACTTTTTCAGAAGAGCTAAATCTTTCCTAGCTGTGATATAGAAATAAGCACAGGAAATATCTGACAGGTCCCAGCACAAATATGTTTGTGCATCCAGAAAGCATTACAACTTTGTGACCAAAGAAGGGCAAACACGTTAGAGAGGTGTCCAGGGTGCTGGGAAATAATGAAAAAAGTATGTTTATAAAATCCCATATATTTCTGTAAGGTTTATTCTTAAGACAAATCATGTTGACCTAAAAGTGTGAATGTAGAAAACAAAACCAATGCTGTTACAGCACACGCTATAAAAATGTAAATACAGCTTGAAGCATGCTTTATTCATGAGTGTTTCAAACTACTGAGACCTTAAAAGAAAAAAAAAGATGAAATAGTTTCCTCTTTAAAAAGCTTAAAGATAAAATATGTATTTAAAATAATAAATTATACATAAATCTGATTTATAATTTATTGGCTATTAAAGTTTTATCACAGAAACAAGGAGAATGGGATATACGTAAATAAAAAAAAAGTAAACATAATCTGGATGCTTGTGTGAGGAAAGAAGTGAAGCCAGGGGGTTTGTTTTTGTTGGGGTTTTTTTGTTGTTTTTTTTTAATATAGCGGTAGCCTTAAAAAAAACAGTTCTAAGACTTCCATCAGAACACTACAAGTCAGAGTATTTTTTTCCATAAGAACTATATTTTTTTCTGCTTTGGTTGTGAACCCTGATGCTCTCTGGCATGCAGTGTTGGTGTTTATCCAGGTCAGCAACCTTCTGTAAGGTAAGGCAATAGGGACATGTCTAAAATAGTCAGTTCCCATATTTGTTGTAGTCAGGTAGCCAAGGAGTCCTGATTTCACCCTGAGATTTTTGTAATGTGTCTACCTGAGCTGCGTGTCAGAGGCTTGACAGAGCTGCATATTTAATAAAAAAGGATGTGAGAATCAGAGGCCATAAAAGAAGAAACATTTCAAGCTCTCTAAACTAATCCTGCTAACCTGTGAGCAGGGCTCATGCACAGTCTTAATATCACTCAGTGTCTTCCCCCACTTCAATATAGTGAAATTATGGGCTACAGCTAGACCTATTTAAATGTATGTACATATGTATAATTAGGAATTTAATGGGCTGTGTTGTTCTGATTCATTCAGGATTAGTTGTTCACTGTAAGAAATTGGTTACAGTCATGACTCTACTACAAATTGATTTGGCAGTGGGTACAGAAAACAGATCTAGCAAGCTTGTTAATAATGCTATCAACTGCATTCCAAAAATACTCCGATTGCTCTACTTTATGAAACCTTTCTGTGCTGTGCAGCTGCCAAGGCCACACAAAATGAAGGCAATAAATAAGAGTTTCCACTTGGAAATTTTGCTGTCAAGCTCATGACTTGCGGAGACTTGTGCAAAGACTGCCAGGTCTTTCATGCTTCCCCACTATTCCATAAAACTGTTAGAAAAGAGGTTACTGGAGTTTTTGGAGGGTGAGTAATTTGAATTACTAACAAAAACCCCCAAACTTGGCGTTCAGACTTAGAAGAAAACAAAAAACTATAGTACTTGATTTTATACTTAACATTTTTTAATAAATATTTTAGATCAGAGGGTAAAAGATGGAATTCTTGTACTGCTTCACTACATCCAGTTGAACATTTTTACCAGAACAATGAATTGGTCAAAAAATATCTTGAAAGCACCCTTATATTTTAATTATCTTAAAATCTAGTGGAGTTCTGCCTTTAGTAATGAGTTTAGTAAAGAAAATTGGAGAAAAGTAATAAAGCAATAGGACTTTAAGTAGTTCTTTTTATGATCCCTTAAGGTATTAGAAGAAAGCAAGAATCTTAATAAAATATCTTTGAAAATAATTTGATTATTAATAAAACTACTTGTCTCTGGACAAGGGGTAGATTATAGCACTGATCTTTCTCTGTTTTTCACTATTTTAGCTTTTTTTTTCTTTCTGTGGCTGAACCAGAAGGAAGTTTATTGCATGCAGGACTGCTTGATTAATGCTGAACTATTGGTAAATCAAGAGAGTACTTGAAATATTTTGTCCTTTTCAAATCACAATGGCACAAAAAGAAAATCACTTAGCAACACCTAAGGATGTGAGGCCAGACTCTGAATGATCATTGCAATGTCTGCACTGCTTTTGTAAATTGGCCAATTCTTTTACAAGTCTGGTCTCTTTTTAGCCATCTAATACTTTCCCATTAGTGTTGCTAAACAACCCCTTTTTCTGGTAGACTCTTTATATGGCTGTCTCAGACTGTATTTAATTTCATTCTTTCTCTGAAAGGCCATAATCCTGTTTCTCTTTACCCTGTTACAGCTGTGTAAATTTAAATTAATTTATTTTCTTCTTAGATTTATACAGCCAACAAAAGAATTCCATCACCCCGAGATGCTCACCATCAAATATTTGAGTATGCCAGCCATAAAATGCTGAGGAGGTCTAGGTAATTCTTGGAATTTGGATCTTTCATTTATGTTTTTGAATGGGAGTTGACCTCTGCAAAATTTGGTGACTGCAGCTAGGACTGGTGGTACTGCCAGTGGATAATTTACAATTATCCATGAAATTTTTCTACTTTAATTGTTACAGAAAAACCTCTCAGGAAAGTTTAGAAGAATAGGAGTTTTAAGTACCTAAAGTGTGGCTTCAGTGAAACCCGATTTGAAGTATTTTTGTTTTCCACTAAAATGTAGGGCCATCAAGGGAAATTCCTCCAGAATCTTTACAACAAATTTTCTTCAATTTATTGTGTATTTTATTAAGGGAGAGTGCTGGAAAGAGCCAGAGGTTTTTGAATTTGTTCTAAAACTTGTTGTGCTCCTGGCTGTTGTTGTCACCATTTACCAAGGCAAGAACAGACTCTTGTTAGCAAGGCTCTGAGCCTTCAAATTGATAACAGAAAAAAAAGAGAAGGACATAGTTTTTTCCTTTTAGAATTTCTCTGGTTTAATCAGATTTAGTTTATTGAGAAGTTAATACTTGCAGAATTAAATAAAGAAGTGCCCAGGCTGAAAAGTCAAGTGATCTTAATTAATAAGTTAGATGCATGACACTTGTTCTGGCATCTTTGCATTGGTTGTATGTTCACAGTACTCAGTTTCTGAGGATGTGGTCACATTCCCTTTTATGTCATATATGATTTTCATTTACTATTCATCCTCATTCTACTTAATAATGGATACAAAGCCTACATGATATACAGAGTCTTATTTTTCTTGTGTCTCTTCTCTAGCAATTTTTACAAAATACAAATGTTCTACTAAGATATTTATCTATGAATGTGCCTTCACTTAAAATGTGTGAGATACACAAAAAATTGTTGCATAAATTATTTAAGGATCTACCTATTATTTGGGGCGTCTAGAGTTTGTAATTTGCATGCTGAAAGCTGACATCCCATTGGGTTCAATTGCAGTTGGCTTTTGCAGATGGTATCAAGGTGCCACAAAGTTTGTATTCCAGCATAGGATTTGTGAACACCTATGGGAAAAAAAAATTTTTTTAATTGCCTTGCCCAGCATTACACACATATTTTGAAGGAGGGTTTGGAGCATAATCCAGTATTGGAAGAGAAGATTAAACTGATTTAACCATGCCACCAGGCTTTCTAACACCATCCTGCTCATAATGCAGCTGCTGAAATGAAGGGTGAAGAGGACATACAGAAAGGAACTTCACTTAAATGTCTTTCAGCAGGTGCCAGATTAATGTGTGTGTGTAAATGTATAGACACATATATATTCACCCTGAAGCTGTACAGAAAGGCCTTTTCAGAGATTGTAAATCTGCAATGTTGTGGGTCACTTCAGTCCTTGCTGTTCCCAATTTTGAATTTGAATGCAACCATCTCTTTCTTTGTATGCTTTTATAGTTTATTTTTCTTTTCGATTCATTTACGTTACAGGTGTTTTTCTGTAGATGTTTGACTTTGTTTTGCTCATTCTCTGGTATTTTAAGCTACCTGTTTCACAGATTGTGGTAATTTAATGGAACATATTTAGGGCTAGATTTTCGTTAATTGATGCTTAATTCTGTAGTGTGTTTCATGTAGGCCTTGTGATCTGAGGACTACACAGAAAAGATAAAGAAGAATTTAAATGAGCTGATATTTGCTAAAATAGGTGTTTAAAAAAAAATTACTCTTTAGACACCCCCTTTAAATTTGTGAAAAAAGTATACTTGTTTTCAAAGCAGATAATTGATATTTCCCAAGATTTTCTAATGATTTTTTTTTTTTTCATTTCAATCCTCCAGTGTAAAAATTTTAGATTTCATTATTATCTACTTTGTAAACATCCTCACCTTCCAAATCTCCATTCAGGCAACACTTGTCATGCCAGCACCATTATTTTAATATCCATGTTGATTTCTATTTTCTTATATTTTATGAAACATGATTGGATACTTTAACCAAACTAAGTTTTGCTCAGAATTACTAACGAAATTATATGATTTAGTTTACTTGTAATTAAAGCTGCTGTATAATATTACCTCTTCACAGTTGCCTGCAAGGCTCTTCCAGAGAAGCTAATCATTTGGATTAACTTAAAGTAAAAGTCTAGCTTATGATCACAAATGTGCCCCTCAGGAATTTAGTTACCTGGGTTGGGGCGCATTACAAACTGTGGTTTAAGAACATACACTTAAATGCACACCTATTAAGGCTCATTCTTTTCCCATTTACGCTGGTATAAATCACACTGAAATTGCTAGAACTACACTGCTTTAACGGCATTGTACTGGGAGCAGAGGAAGGCTGATTAAATTTATGTTAATTGACACTAATTGGCAGTAAGGACTTGAAGAGGATAAAGTTTTTAATAAAGCATTAAATAGACAGATGATCTGTTTAAACCAACCAAAGGCATTTTTCTAATCTAAAAATCCTGCTGCCTTATTATTCATGTCCTAAAGCTAATTTCTAAACCAAAATCATCTTACCAGTCCTGGACTACGTGTAGTCCTAGAGCATCTTCATAATTATAATTAATAGGGTTTTTTCTCTCTCATGCTCACATAACTTTCCTGTTCGTGACCTGCCTCCCCAGTGTCAGGGCTAATTCTACACAAAACTTCCAGGAACATTTCTTTCCCAGTTCTGTAGCCTCACTCCATTGCTCTTGAATCTGAGCATCTATTGCATATTCTTCTAATATATATTTCTTTCTTTAACTGTAAACCAATGTTAGCCAGGTTACGCTTGCAAGACCTTTCTTCCTACTTCTCTGTCCTCAAAGCCTCCTCAAACTGATGTCAAATTGTTTCTTAAAAGTTTAAGGAAAAAATATGACAGGAATGACGGAAGCTGTTGGAGAAAATAATGGCTGCTTGCAGCCCTCTCAGAGATCTTCTGCATTTCCTTCTTCCTGTGGATTTTACAGAATCCTGCTGAATTGATATTCAGTATTTATTCTATGTATATGTAGAGCATAAAGTGTTCAAGTGGAGGCAATGTACCCATGTGTTCATAATATATATACGTGTATGAAATGTTATCTATGTATGAAATATAGTGAAACAGTGTATACACAATACATGAATACCTATATATTTGTAGTATGTTCAGGATATCTATAGATGGACAGAATGTATTTGTGTATAGGTTTGGTTTCACCACTGATATCTGGTTCAAAACAACATTGATGATCTCCAGATGGGTGACTTGTGTCTTACTGCTGTGTCCACTCAGTGACCATCAGAACTTTCCTGTCCTTCCCTTTCCCTCCCTTCCCCTCTGTGCTGAGGGTATGACAAAATTAAAAAAAATTTAGTTATTTAACAACAGTCCATTCCAAACCCTGTAATTGTGATTAGTCCTAATTATGTAGAGAATAGCTAGTGAGACTGTGTTGGAAGCCGAGGCTCTCAGATTTGTGGTGTGATCCTGCTGTGATCTGGCCATTCTGCAGAAATCTTACTCAGCTGCTCATTTGTCATTGTCTGAAATTTTGCCAGTAAAGGTTAAACCATGAAGGAGTTTTGCATTTATTTGGCTTTACTGATAAACCCCCTATAAGCTAAGTGTATGCTTTTTAATACTTATTCATGATTTAACCCTGTTACAAACCCACTCTTGTCACTGGAATTCCTTCCCTGGTATGACATACATGCAAGTGCCTCCCTAATTATTTAAAGTTACTTAAAATGGTCACTCTCAGCAGGATCTGGCAAGGCTGGATACTTAGAGAACTGAATACTGAGTCTTACTGCTGAAAACGTTCATTTTCAATTTAAATTCAAACTATGGGTTAGCAGATGTAATATTTAAGATTTAATTAAACACAGATTAGAAATTTGATTGCAATTTGCTGTAATTTAAACACCTAAATCCCTGCTCATGACCACTTACTAAGTATTTAGATGTGCTTGTACAAATTACATCAACTTCCTTCACAATTTTTAGGTGTTGAGTCTCCACAGTGTCAACCAGTGCATGCAAGCTAGTGCTTAACATAGTCACTTGGTGTTCTGAACATTTTTTTATGGTTACTAAATACTGATATTATTTAGATATTCAAAAATCCAAAGCTGGCAGGAAGAGAGAAAAAAATTCTGCTGAGCTCTGGCTTCTTATATATTCTTTAATATTAATATGCATCTTATTTTTCACCGTTAGAATCAAATCAATCAGTTCCTGACTAGAAGTTTTAGAATAAAGTTTGCCACAAATCAGCTTCTTGCTTTAATCACTCACATGTTAAATTTAGATCCTCTAGAAGACAACAGATAAAGAAACCCTGACACATACATTCATGCAGCAACATGAAGTTATTGTCATACTAATAAATTCCATAGTTTTCTTATTAAGTGAACATCCATCCTTCTAATTCAACCACTTATTCTCAGTGGATCCTTGCTAATAGTAACCACAGGAAGGGGGACCGGCAGGGAAGTGTATATTTCTTTTTCACATTCAGTTCCTGAGTTCTGAATATGTTACTTTTCAGAAACAGGGAAGCAATTTCTCCCTGGTGAGATGTTTAGCTTCATCCTCTGTAAAATCTGTATCAAGCAGCCAGGTAGAAAGAAGTATCAGTGATTTACATTACTGCTACGTGTCAAGCAATGCTGCTACAAATTTAGGAAACAAAGCTCTGTGACAGAGAGGAGGGAGGTAGTACAGGTTTTTGAAAAGCATTGATTCCCCTGGATCTTAGTTATGCATCACCTGTCTTACTATTTCCACCATTGCTTTCCCTATTACCAGCCTTCCCAGGCTTCTGCTCATTCTCCCTGTCATTCATTCTCCAGAAATTACATGATAATTAACAGTATCTAATCTGAAATAGAACTCTTCATTTTTTTCATGGACCACTTCCGGCAGTCTGCACGTAAAGGACAATTCCCTGATGCATATCAGACATTAATTTTTACAAATCTGTAGAGAGAAAAATTTGGGGAATAATTCAGTTTACTGCTGTGAATCCAGGATCAATAACAACTTCATGTGCCCAGCTTGAGCAAGCATCCTGTACAGTGAATGAGTGAAATCTGAGTTGTAGCACTTGTAGACTGAGAAATATCCTTTTTTTTTGAGGTACTCTTGCAATGTTCCATGATTTACCTTTTCTTGGACTGATTCCAGGGATATTCTGCTTGTTCTCTGTTGCTTTTTTTTTGTGTTTGTCCACAGACTGCTGTTCTAGGAATGAGCTAAATACTTGCTGTTCTTTCCATGAACATGTCAAGCTCTATGGCCTCTTCAGTGTCCAAAAGATCTCAGTGATCAAGACAGCAGATGACAAAGTCCATTTGTTTCTCCATGACGATCTCTTCTCCCAGATTTTCCCTACTATTACTTACATAGGAAAATTTCCTATCAATAAGTGAAAATGATTTGTAGATTAAATTCTTTAAAAAGACCTTTGCACGTTGAACCAGATCATTTACTGGTATGTTGTTCTGATACCTTAAAAAGCTTTTCCATTTATTTATCTTTCCTGCCCAGATTTAAAAAAAAAAAAAAAAAGAAAAAGAGATCCCCAGGATTTGGAATGCCACTTCCAATTTGGAATTATCCTCTAAGTCTGTCACAAAGATAGATAACCCCACTTAAATTTGAATGTTTTTTTGGCTTTTTAATTTAAAAAAAAAACCAGGCAAATAAAAACACCAAAATAAAACCAATACATAAGATATACCACAATTTCTGTAGCTGTCTTGTGTAGCTATAGGTCCTGAAATAGACCTTCACCAAAAGCTATTAAAAAAAAAAATACTCTGAAGGTCCAATTTCATGCAAAAAAAAAGTGATTGCGTGGTATAAATTATATAGGTAGATTTCATTCACTCGAACCTGATTATTTTTTATTTATCTAGCACCTTTTCAGTTCCTTATAAATTGGGAAAGATCCAGACATGAGACTTCACCATCCAGAAAATGAAGATGAAAGGAAAGCGAAAATGAGCTCTGTTTTGTTTAATAACAAGGATTCAAATGAAGAAAACAGAAGAATGTGCCAAAGCAGCACCTTTTTTAGGGTTTTCTAGAATAGAAAAAAAGACAAAGTAGTACTGGCAGCCTCTGTAATCTGTAGTCATTAAGGTCTCAAAACCTGAAAGCTTTTGTCCTGGCACAAGCATCTGCACAAATGAAAACCCCTGATCCAGGGACATGATCCTTCAGCTTCTCTAGGCTTTCTCAGGATTTTCTGGTAACTCTGAAAAGGTTTAGGATTCTTCAGCTGAAAAGCACTTGCAGGAATGAGCCAGTGCTACTTGCTCAGTCCTGTATATTTTATATTAGGTTCCACTAAAAATTAAGAAGGTGACCCACAGGAAAAAACACTGAAACTTGTAAGAAGTTGGTTTTAACTTCTTTTTCTTCTGCTGTACTTAACTTTTAAAAGATTTACTGATATACTGATATATTATATTCTGACTGTGGTTGTCACTCAAGTCCAGTGCACTTGTTTAAACAACTGGCATTTTTGAGTATGACTTTGACTGTTGTCTGGGTGGGCAAAAAGAAGCTGTGCTTATGCAGAAAGGTTTGTTTGAAGAGACTAAAAAGGTGTCTGCAAATCAATGCTTCATTCAGTATAAACAGAAAGACATAAAGATTTATGTTTGCAAATCCAAAATTCTTCAGTCAGCTCCAGCAACAGAATTAAGAAGTTGTATTCTTCCTCCAAAGGCTAGACATGGTTTCCTGTTTTGGAACTAAAAACCACAGAAACTAGGCAAAGCAGCAAGGGAATTTCCAGTCAGTTACTTGTTAAACATTTTTCAAGAAGAAAGGTGTGAGCCAGTGTGGCATTTCTGATGCCTGTATTAGTTACTGGAAATACGATGTTGAAAAACCAGACAGGGTAAAACCCTCTTTCCATCAAGGCCAAAAGGGAAAATACTGCAAAACAGTAAACACTAAATCTTGGAGGGGGATGTTTCTGGATAAAGAACAAAACCCTAGGAATTACTGAGAAGAAGAAGCTCTAGAGAAAAGGTTATGGAATTCCAAGCCTCTTAAGTAAGAGTCTCTTAAAATAATATGCTCAGATCACACATTTCATGTAATGAAACCATCACAATTTCTGTCAGACATAGTCTTACTACAAGAAATTTGGAGAAAAGTCCATTTTAATTGCATTTTCCTTTTTGCTCTTTTTTCTCTTAAAAAAAAGGGAAAAAAAGCTCTATGTTTTCTAGCTCATACATGCTATAAACTCTTTGGTACAGTCCCTCAATCACTTAGATTCTAACTCATATAAAAGAATCTATCTTATCAAGTTTTCCTGCTATGACCTCCTCTTCTTTAGACTGCATTTTCCTTCAAATCAGGACTCTACACTCACACTTGTCGGTAATTGAACCCAAAGCAGAGTAGAAACGATTCAGATTTATTTTGTGCATTAGGCTAGACAGTAGATTGTCATTCAGAGCAGCTCTGAAGTCAGCTCTCATCCACAGAGGTTTTATTGCAGCTTGCCTCAAAACACCCCAGAAGCCAGGTAAGAACAGAGTGCTGTGGTGCAGCAGGGATTCACTGACACTGAGATACCAGAGACACTCCCTGAAGCACACAGGGATAATACAGAACCAGCAGAAGATGTGTGAGGCTTATCTGTGTTCAGTTCTGAATGGGAATAAAAAAAAAATGTTCTGTTCTTGCTGTTGCACAGATCCTTTGGCATTGGTATCAGATGGGTCCCTACTGGTATAAATAAAGTCCCTGGAGGTAAATGAATTTGTAACATCGACTATTTCTCGTTGAATATACAGGTAAGTGTTGAAGAAATATATTGTGTAAGTTGAAATATCTTGTGGAGAAAAGAAGTTATTGATGGTGAAAGCTACCACGTGTGGGACTGAAAGTAAATGTTGGTCTATTACACATCTGCCAATTATCCTTTCTATATTTTTTTCCTTTTCAAAATTATATTCGTTATTCACACTTACTCATTATTGGTCACATTTAATTTTTTTTTTTTTCTGATGATATTCATTTGGTAGGTGTGTTGTCAAGAAAACAAAATTTCCTTCATCAGGTGAGCAGGACACACCTTGGTTTTGTGAAATACAGGAGCTCTCCCTTCCTAGCCCCCAGTAGTTTCAAACTCAAGGAGAGAGCAGTGAGGGACTACAACCCTTCGTCATGACAGGGTGGAGATTTCAGCAGGAGCCCAGACTTTGCCTATGAACAAGAAAATAGACACCAAATCTGAATTCTGGAGTCTGCAAGTATCCTGAGCTGGTACCTTTCAGTGAGAGATCAACATTAGGTGGTAGCAGGTAAGAACTACTTTCACAGAAATTATTTTGCATTTTTGAGAGGTAAGGTCGTAAAGCTCTCTCAAGAAACCTCAGAAATCTCTTCATACCTGCAAATTTTACTGGGTTTTGAATGTCAGGTGCTGGCAGCTACAGATATAACTTCACTTTCTAGCTCCTTAAATTGCTGTCTTTATAGAGGATCTCAAAGTTGTTCACATGAAATTAAGTACAGTGCTGTCAGCTCTAAAAAGCCTCGTAAAATCTCCAGCTCCTTTCATTTTTGGGTGAAAGTTTTTCTATCACATTCCTACTTTTTTTTTTTTTTTTTTTAAGGTGCATAATTGCTCCTTTAGAGAGATGTAAAGGAAGTGGAAGAATAGATTTTCAGGGAGTTGTTTCAAGGTCTGGTTTTGTTTCTGTGTTTTGGAGTGATGAAGAGAAGGGTCTTACTGACAATAAAAAGAATTTTTAATTAATGCAGCATCAAGGAGTATCTTCATAAACCTCATTCTGAATTAGTGATGTTAAATGTGCCTGTCTATTTATCAAGAAGGTAAGCCTTGCCTGTTATTCCTCTAACCACCAAAGAATATATTCAATGTGAGGAAGTATTGCTGCATTTTGTATGCTTTCGTGTGTTGAAAAACTTGTATGGAACTTCCATTCAATATTTTTAGCATCATGTTTTGAATATTTTTCTTTACCAACAAAGCCCATGATGTTCAAAGCGAATTAGAAGAATAAATTACACTTTCTTATGGCAGAAAAAGAGCTCCATGGTATATATTTTTGACCTATGTGTGTTTGAAGTTTAAATGATCATAAGGTATATATTAATCCATATTATTTATACTTTCATGCCTGGCATTTAAAATGTCAAGCATGAACCTAATTTTATTGTGATAAACGCAGACTTTGAGTAGCATAAACTAAACAACAACAAAAACCATTCAGGGTATAAACAAGTCCTTTTTTAAGACATAAAATCATTGATGAGCTAAAAAGTACTGAGTGACGACATAGTTATAGTTTTAAGATGATTCCTTCAGTATTGTTACTGTTTTTCTTGTCTTTCCTTCTGTTAAAACAGTAGTATATTCATTTCTCAAAACGGATATGCCAATTAGGGAAGATTTAGCCACCACTGAGAAAAAAATCTACCCTACTGAGCTACAGTAGTATGTCTGTTGTCACAATATATCAAATATGCATTTAAACAATTAGTAGAAATTGCAGTAAACATTTTCACTCTTTTGGCTTATTAGAGTAAATTAAGAATACACTGGAGCAAAACAGAAATTAGATGTAAATTAAGAATACACTGGAGTAGCAAAACAAAATATCCATAAGTAAAGAGAACCACAAACTTAGGTTGTATATGAAAACCATTCTGTTTTTTTTTTTAAATAAGTTCTGAAAAGCTAAAGCCTAGAAGAAGAGAGTTTGTAATGCACTAGGAAAAAAAAAAAAAAAGATTACTTTAGATTTTTCTTCTGCATATTGTGTATTTTTTTTTTTCTGTTCAACCCATCAGACAAAAAGACAATAAAATGATACAAATCTGCTGCTTGAGGTCAGCCCATCAGATGAAAATTGAGCCCAGGGCATCAAGGGGAACTTCTAAATATATTTTTGTACATCTATTCAAATTATAGTTTTTGCACTGAAGGTAGAAGTGACCAAGAGTACAGGTTAAAAAAGCGAGGTAGGACCAAGCATGGGAGATTCGAAAGTTTTCACTGCTGTTGGAGAACTGTGAGTTTCTGATGGATTAGCTTCGTATTTTTCATCCTTTTCTGAGTGCCTGCCCTTCCAGCAGAATCTTCACATTTTTTAATCTTACAGAGAAGTTGACCTCCTCTTTTCTGATGTTTAATGACTAATGGTTATTAATATCTACACCAGCTTATTGTAGAGTATAAGGTTTTTCTTCTATATTTTTTTCCTCTGGAAAGGTAAGACTTGCCTTAGAACCACTGATGTCCCCTGTTATGAGCAGAATACCCTCACAGAACTGTGTGTGACAACACTGTAGTGGTTGAAGCCCAGCTGGCAACTAAGCACCACATCCCCCCACCAGTGGGATGGGGGAAACAATCAGAAAGGTGAAAGATAGAAAATTCATGTGTTGAGACAGTTTAATAGGGAAAGCAAAAGCTGCACACACAAGCAGAGCAGAACAGGGAATGAATTCCCTGCTTCCCATGGCTGGGGAGGTGTTCAGCCACCTCCAGGTCAGCAGAGCCCCATCAGGCATAACAGTGACTTGGGAAGACAAATCACTCCAAAAGTCCTCCTCTTCCTCCTTTTTTCCCCCACTTTATAGCCTGAGCATGATGTTACATGCTCTGGAACATCCCTGAGGTCCATTCTGGTCATTTTTCCTGGCCTCTCCCAGCTCCTTGTGCCCCTCCAGCCCACTCTCTGGTGGCAGCAAAGGCCTTGACTCTGAGTAAGGCTGGCTCAGAAACAGCAAAAACATCTCTATATTATCCACAGCAATTTCAGCACAAACCCAGAACACAGTCCCATACCAGCTACTGTGAAGCAAGTTAACTCTACTCTAGCCAAAACAAGCACAAACCCCAAGAAGTGTTGATTTGATGTGTTAATAATTGCAGCTTTTAATCATTTCAAACTCCCCCACCCTTGTTTTTAATACAGAGGGCAAATAGCTGTTAAAAAGAAAAAAAAAGAAAAGAAAAAAAAAGAACCAAAAACAATTTTTAAAAAATCAACACAAAAAAAGCAACCCCCAAAACAAAAACAAGAAACCTGGCTGAACATCCAGAGTCTTAGTTATTAATTAAAGAAACTCACAGCAGAGCAGTTAAAATGCACCTGCGCCACACATGTGGCCTTGGTAGCCTAGGTATTTTTTTTAAACAATTACAACATTAATTCTTAACAAAACAGCAGACATCTGGTCCACACTGAACAAATAATCATAGAAAATTGCCAGATATCTAGTCCATTATATGGCATTTGGAGGTAATCTAAATCTGTTGCTTCTAGAGGAGCCAGAAGTGATCTCTCCTGTGTTTTGGCAAATGAAAAACTTCTCCACTCTCTGCTTTCTCTAAGACTTCTGTCAGAAAATTAATTTTCACTGTAGCTTACATAATAATTAGAACAAGTTGATCTATGCATTTAAGAAATGTTGACCTTTTTAATATGAGTGGTTTCTTTCAATGAATCATTTCTGAAGATGTGGTAGCTATTTCTGACAATATGAACATGAGACTTGAACAAATGTCACCTTATGATTTTGTCATATACTCTTCAGGCATTTACTGTTCATTTTATTCATGGCTTGATTACTTTTTCTGTGCATAGCAGAGCTTAAATTGCTTCCAGGAATAAGAGATGGTATAACTAAATAGCTGTACCTTCAAATCCAGATGATTTCAGAGGTGGGGAGGTACTCTGGAGTCCTTGATTGTACCCAGACTGGTTCAGGTAGGGATACATCGTGGGTTGACTCTGGCTGGATGCTAGGCACCCACCAAAATCTCTCTCACATTACCCCCTTCAACTGGAGAGGGAAGAGAAAATGTAACAAATGAGTTCAGATAAGGACAGAGAGAGATCACTCAGCAAATACCATCATGGGCAAAACAGACTAGGATTAGAGGCATTAATTGAATTTATTGCTAGCAAAATCAGAGCAGGATAATGAGAAGTAAAATAAGACCTTAAAAACCCCTCCCCCGAGCACCACTCTTCTTCCCAGCTCTGCCTCCTGCCCTCCAGCAGCACAGGGAGATGGGAATGGGGGTGATGGTAATTTCCTCACCCATTGTTTCTGCAGCTGCTCAGGGAGAGGAGTCCTTCCCTTGCTCCCAGAGGAGACTGCTCACCATGAAATTCTCCAGTGTGAGTCCCTGCCACAGGCAACTGTTCTCCACAATGTGCTGCGGCATGGATCACTCTACCACAGGGTCAGCCCTTCAGGCACAGCCTGATCCAGCCTGGGCTCCCTGCAGGGTCACAACTCCTACCAGGAAACCTGCTCCAGTGTGGGCTCCTCTCTCCATGGGTCTTCAGATCCTTGTCAGAAGCCTCCTCCAGAATGGGCCTTCAGAGGGCCACAGCCCCCTCTCAGCATCCCCCTGCTCCAGGGTGGGATCCTCCCTGGGCTGCAGGGGCACAGCTGCCTCACCATGGCCTCACCAGGGGCTGCAGGTGGATCTCTGCACCCCTGTGCCCTCCCGGGGCTGCAGGTGGATCTCTGCACCCCTGTGCCCTCCCGGGGCTGCAGGTGGATCTCTGCACCCCTGTGCCCTCCCGGGGCTGCAGGTGGATCTCTGCACCCCTGTGCCCTCCCGGGGCTGCAGGTGGATCTCTGCACCCCTGTGCCCTCCCTGGGCTGCAGGGGCACAGCTGCCTCACCATGGCCTCACCAGGGGCTGCAGGTGGATCTCATCCCCCTGTGCCTGGTGCAGCTCCTGCTCCTCCTTCTGCACTGACCTGGGTGCTTGCAGGGCTGCTCCTCCCACATGTGCTCACCCCTCTCTTCTCTGGCCAAAATTACAGCTGAGTCAGACCTTTTCTTTTTTTTTCCTTTTCCTTAAATCTGTAATCGCAGAGGCATTACTGCCATTCCTGATGGGCTCAGCCTTGGCCAGCTGCAGGTCCATCTTGGAGCCATCTGGCATTGGCTCAGATGGACATGGGAGAAGCTTCTGGCAGCTTCTCACAGTAGCCACCCACATATTCCCCTCCCCTTCCAAAACCTGGCCATAAAACCCCCATATAGGATATTAAGCAGCTACTACATTATAAGACTGGTTTGAGAAAGTTTCTGGAAAGAAAAGGAATTTCTTCATGTGAAATTATTTCCTTTTCCCTTTCTCATAAACATTGACAACTAGTTTAAAAATATTACATAAAAACATGAAGGTTTTCAACCTATTCGATCTTTCCATATCTTAGGTAACTTCATTGATGTTGGAAGAAAGTAAATGCAATTAATATATTATTTCATCCCTGGCCTTACATTAATGCAACATTACTTTCATCCAGGTTTCTTCAACTCACTTAGAAGCTAAATAATTTCCTTACTACCTCTGTATCATCCTGTCTACTGTATGACTCAATCACCCTTCAAAGAGTAATAATAAAGAATACAGTAAAAAAGAGAAGGTCGTGATCTGTCTTCAACTTGCTTTCTTCTGGTTTCTGTCTTAACATTTTCCATTGGCAGAGTTTTGAAATGACTCAAGTGTTTATTTATTCTTCTCTCAAGACAGAGAAGATGAAAATGTTTTCTCTCAGACAAGTAGAGAGACATAATCAATTGCCCATTTCCCACTTAACAGTAGAAAGGAAATTAAAAGAACTGGAAACCAGATTGATTAAAGTTTGGGAAATTCGCAATATGAAAAAACATTAGCTCAATATTGTATAGTGCATGTACAGTGCATTCTAAATAATAGCTAATTGCATTAGTTATCCAAGATATTGTTGACAAGACATTTTTAAGCTCATTTTCCCTAAACTGCAGAGTAAATATATGTGTATCTACACGTGTCAGCAAAACATATGCATTGTCAAAATTCTTAGAGATTTTACTCTCGTTTTCAAAGTAGTCATCTAAGTCACAGAAGTCAATTTTAGGAGCTTTATGTAGAAGTCCATGAAAAGGAGAAAAGAGATCACATAATGAAATAAAAGCATTAGTAAAGCTCTATCAAATACAGAGTAGTAACCTCATCATACCACATGCATCCTTCTGGCCCACACATTACTCAATATAATGGAAAAAGTCCAAAGAAATATAAACTGAGAGAAAAACAAAATTGAAAAACAGCCTGCAGCTGATGGCAGAGGTAGCTGTGGATGGCAGAGTACAGTTCATTCCCCAGTGTCATTGAAGGAAGGAGTAAAAGTGAAATTTTAGTACAGAGGTAATTGTCAAGAAGAATAAGAAATTTCTGTTAATGGAGAGCTGAAAATTTATCCTCAATCTCTGAAATTTCTCATTAATAGAAATGGAGTTAAATATGTATTTATGTCTTCTGAAAAAAATTCTAGGCTCTTGGTCTCATATCTTTGCTGTCCCCATTCCCTGTGTAATTGGAACTACAGACATGCTGCCTGTTTTGAACTGAAGCCTCTCCGAGAGTCTGGTGACTTCTGCTTCCAAAAGCAAGGGCAAACTATAAAGGATATCCTCAGATCAAATGTATTTCTTCCCTACTGTATACTTCGAAAATGGCTAGGGGCTTCAATGGCCCTATGAATTTGTCCTAATCTTATGTTTAAAAAACTAGGTTCTTCATTAGTATTCTCCATTTTGAATATCTCCTCCTTTTCCTTTGGGCCTCACAGGGGTAAAAGGAAAAATAGCCATTATACTTGATCTTTTACCTTTTTATTAGCTTGGTGTTTTGTTTTTTTATATTTTCCATGTCTTTCTTATGATGCTGATTTCTGCTGTGATATGTGTGTGCCAAGATCAGGTAACTTGGTTATCAGCCATGTAATCACAACATGATTCTTTTCACACACCATTTACGCTACTGCAACTCAAGATTGTTTCTCCTCCTGTTTTATTGGGGAGATCACAATCACTTCTGTGTCATTTGCCCTCTCTCTGATTAGGTATATCCCAGGACTGATCTGAAAATTATAATTTCCCTGTAATATTTTCCCTGTGAATGCTGCTTCTCCATTGTATTTGCTTTAAATCAGGTTCGGCATCTGGCAGCCTTATTTTGTATTCCAGCTTAGACTGTAAATGTAGATAGAATTTATTTAATTGAAAATGAAGTTAATGATAGACCACTAAATTCTATCATATGTCCCTGAATGTTGAAATCATTTACTACTGCTAATGTAGACCATAAACCCAAATTCCTCTGCAGTCATCAATTCTGGCTAGAAATTTATTCAGGGTGTCATCTTCACCTCTTCACTGCTTGATTAATGTGCTCTAGCATAGTATGTTTAAAGAATGTAGAATGACTGAGTTGGTTGAGTCCTGCGAAGTCTTTGCCTTTTCAGTTTCTTCCATCTCTTTCAAATTCCAAAGCATTCTCGTGCCACATGTCTTTTGTTTGTTCAGAACAAAACTTCTCCTGTGCAATCACTCAGGAAAGGTCTAATGCAGAGACTAAAATTCATAAAAGCCTCTGAGATTCTTGTTTGCCAAGCACAGGAGAAAAAAAAAAAAAAGAAAAATCATTGGATGTTCACTCAAACCACTCAGTATTTCTTTCCTCCTATTCTTCTCTCTCTACCATCCCATGCTCAGATCCTGTTTTATTTATGAAGAAGAAATGTGTTTTAAAAGCATGCCAGATGATGAGCAAATAATAAACATTTGCATGTTGTTTCTGAATACACCCTTTATGCTCTTCTACCATTTTATAGAAATGAGTGTGGTCGGAGCCTTGAGAAATGAAAAGGAAAGATTACGGGTGCTGGTATGAAAAATGGATTATAATAACCTTTATCAACTGCAATAAAACAAAGAAATCTCTGAGAGGACAGAAAAAAAACCAAAATCTACTTTACCAACCTTCTGCAAGTTGTGATTTGCATCCTCTGAGCACATTCATGTCTGTTCTCATCAGAGATTTTTTTTTTTCAGTTGAAAGAATTTTTAGTTCTCACTATGCACTCATCGTTTTCTCTTTGCAAGAGCAAAGCTTTCCACAGCAGGCACTGTGGTAGATTACCTGGTGGGGTCTTTGCCATATTCACAGATCCTGAAAAGTGTGCAAGTATCTCCAGGTTCACAGGAAATGTGTATTTATCTCACTAATGAGCTGTCAGCACTTTCTGTTCCTGTAATAAATGTTCTGGTGCTCATCTTCGCAGCTCGTCCTGAGGTACAGCACAACCAGCAAATGTATTCTCAAGGTTCCACAGCGGCTGTGTTGCTCGGTGCTTCATACAGGACTGGTAGCAGATCAATTAACAAGTGATTACCTGCTTTACATGGTTCTTTTTTGGGTCATTAACTTCGTGAGGAATGTTTAGGGAGAGTACTATCTCTTGCCGGTTAAACTGCTGAAAAAACCTAGTCAATTAGTATGTAAAACACTCGTTCTAAGTAATTTGGTGTTATCTTACTGAGATTCTAATAGAGTTGCTGGTTACTGGTTTTGACTCTCAATAGTTGATCTCTACACAGATATATGTTTTGCTCTGTATGACTTATTGTAAACAGTAAAAAATGCTGGAAAATTATTAATCCTGCAGTGAAAATATATGATTTAGGTTTAACTTTTTTTTTTTTTTTCATTTACACCTAATATCCTTCATTTAGTACATAAAGGAAAACATTAGGGATTTGGATTAACAAATGCAATCTCCATATGTATGGGTGAGTTTCAGTAAATATCTAGAGTTCAGGATGCAAATGTTGTCGCACCCTGGATTTTGGTCTATTTCCAGGGGTTTCTTAGTAATCTGATTTGTTTTCCCTTACAAGATCAAAACAGCAAAAGATGAATCTGAGTGATTCCATTTTGGGTAGGTGACCCAAATAATTATACCTAATTTTTATTATAATGGGCTACATGACTACCATTTGTTAGAAATTAGGATATTTTTAAACCCTTGATTTTGGGTACCCAAAAGTAGACTTTAACATTAAAAATTTAGAATTAAAGAGATATTAAAGGAGACCACTACCTTTAGTTAAAGTATAACATACTTAGACAATGCATACATATTGCTGCCCAACACTCTCTTAAAACCTCAGGTTAATTATCATTTTGATATCTTTGCCAAGCAATATATCTTTGATTCCAGTTAGACTGTTACTGCTAATATTTGATTTAAACCATATAGAAAATTAAACTGATTCTTCTTGCCCTACACCTGATGGAATTGATGAGCAACACCTTGCTCCTCTCTTTGCATGTTTATTTCCTTTTCAAAAAATAATCACTTTATCTTACATTTTCAACCTTAAATTCAGTTTGTTTAAAAATTCCTCATTGATTGTTCCCTCTAAAGTTTCATCAGTCTTGTTGCTTTTCCTTGGATTCTCTTCAGAGAATATATTAGTTACCAGTCATCATATATATATACATACATACATACATATATATATATATATGTTATCATGGTTTGGACTAGAATGAGCAGAAACTGCTCTGGAAGACGCTCAGGACCTCCTACTGTCCATGGTGCTGAAAAAGGCTCTCGTAACATGGAATAATTTATACATAACCATCTACCTCAGAACTGCAGTAAATTTTGGAATTCAGAGACAGTAGTAGCTTTGTTCCTATAGATACTCTCAGTGTGATATATTGCAGCACAGGCATCTGGTTTGAAACAGTTATTGGTGGGCTACAAACTAATTCTCTCTCAGAAACTCACCGTTTTGTGCTGCTTTACCATAAATTGCTCACGACCCAAAGGGACATTTTGTTCTTGTAGGTTTTGCAATGTCTGTTGTCTACTAAACTAGAATTTCAATTAGTATGAAGTGACATCTACAGCAAGAAGAAACATCAAACACAATTTTTAAGTGTATTCCAAGAATGATGGGTTTTATTAAAATAGCTGCTTCTGCTTCTTGTTACCCAAGAGTAAAACTAGATTGGGGGGAGTGGGAAGTCTTGTGTTTGTTTTGGTTTTTTTTGTTTTTATTGGGGGTGCGTGGGTTTTTTTTAATTGTTTTGTTTAAAAAAATTGCTTTGAATTAAAGGTTTGGTCCAAAATTCCAATGACCTGATTTTATTCCATAACAGATTCTTCTGTGAGACCCAGTGTGTCATTTTATTCCCATGTCTCTTATTTTGGATAAATGTATAAGTGGGTATTTGTTAACATAATAGATAAATTCAGACTTAAGACTTGCCTTTAGAGGTATAATCTAATTCAATGTATTTTTATTATTTGCTTTATGATTACCAGTATGGTAAATCAATTACTGTTTTTAGCATTTTTCAGTTCAGATCCAATGCAAATTAATTAAGTTGTGCGTATTGCTTGCACTTTAAGAAATGATGCACTGTGATAAATTATTGAGTGAAGAGCAGAAAATATAGCTGGCAAATCCTTTTTAGAATCCTATCTTTAGATAATCACCTTTTATTAAAATACCAATGAAAACACATCACTGTAAAGTGAAAATTGCTCTCTAGTAACTTATAGCTGTAAAACACTGATGCAATCGTTTCCATTTACAGCACCATATACTAAATGATGGGTGTCTGATAAAAATGTAACTTAAACAAAGCCTCCAAAATACTTTGTTTAACCATGTGTTATGGCACTTAAAATTAATAGCAGTGACATTACCAGGTAGAAAAACACCACTTTAAAATCCAAACTGTTGTGCAAGATAATGAAACTAGAACATTTAGGAATATGGCAATATGATGATCCCTTATAAATTATCGCAGTTAGACCTGTTTTGCAAAGTATGGAGATTTCTGTCGATTTCTGTGGGACTAAAATTTAATTAAATTTGCCTTGAAAGAGGTGAGGTTAATCTGCTATATGTACGCCCTTTGTAGATTTGCTGATTAAATGCCCACTTTGTTATAATGAGGGATAAGCTTGTATATGGTTGTAAACTGCAAATTAAATATGTACCAAATTAGGTAATGGTGTAACTCTATATTAGTTTGTCTTGAGGACACACATTAAGTATTTTTCTTTGAAATGTTGCCTACCTGTATTTTTGAGGGTTGGAAATTATACATCTCTAGTTTCAGAGCAATGAGTTTCTATTCATTTTCTTTTGATTACGTTTCAGGTCACCTTGCATTCTTAACTTGTTACTTTGCAACTACAGAGAATAAAACATTTTAAGTATCATAAAGGCACCAGGGGGAAAAAAAATAAAACAACAGTAGTTTAAATAGCGGCTTGAAAGCATCTGGAGATGGAAAAAGGATGAATGTGTCGGGAAAGGCAAAAAAAGGAAAAAAAAAAGAAAGAGACAATTACAATAGGGCAGCTTTCTGGTCTCTGGCCATTGCAAATTTTCCTATGCACTCACATAAATCACAGAGAAAGGCAGAAAGAAATATTCAACCAAAGAAAAATCCCCATTATATCGCATGCGCATCTTTGCTCTTTTTCCTTTTTCAAAGTAGGCTTAGAAAGAACAAAGGGCTTAGAACTGTTCAATGATATTATGCCAGGGAAGTACTGTACTTGGGGTTCCATTTTTTCACCTCAAAGAGGATTTAATTCAGCTGTCAGAGAGGGCTTTTTAGTTTTTAGACAGAGTACGGACAGGGAGAATTCTGTTTGTTCTTTAAAAATAGTCCAAAACATTCCAGTCTTTGTGAAAAATTCTTGAAGCTTAAATAGGAAATAAATTCAAAGTCAAATTCCCTATTAAGTTAACCATGATGCTTGTTTCTTATTCCTCAGAGAACAGTATATCAATGTGCTACTGAGGCTAAAATAAGCTTCATATAAAAATGAGTACTCACTTTATCAAAGTTTTTTTTATTTCATCTGAAAGTCAAGCAGGTCTTAAAGTTATACAAGGCCAGTTATTATTCTAATGCAATTATTTTCACTGTTGCCATTATTTTTTGATCTGACTTAGGCTGAAGTTACCTACCTGGGATGTGAAAGACAGGTACAATATGAATTGAACTGACCCAATAATGCTTCCTCCTTTTTTAAAGCAGTGATAACACAGACGGAGAGCACCAAGACAAATATCTTCCTATAAGTCCTCTCTCTTTGATAATTTAGAGAAAGACAGTCAATGATACTTTCTAAAGTAGCGTTATGGTGGCCAAGAACCCTTGTTTAATTTTCCTGTCTTCACCTTGGATATGGTAAGGAAAGAATAATTTTTTGTACAATCCTGCTAGGAGCTGCTGTCTCTAGAGTTATACAAATACTGTGGTTTTGGTTTTGTGAAGAAAGGCTAGATTTTAACCTGTGTCTCCCATCTGTTTGTGGTTCAAATTTCATGGGAAAAAAAGACATTTCAAGGACAAAAAAAAATAATATTTGTGGTGGATTTCAGCTTCTGGGTTATATAAGAAAGTGTTTTGTTATGCTACCAAGGGAAAATCATTAAAGACCTTGGATCATCAGTTTGGTTTACAGCATTTCACCATCGATGATGATAAATTCAACTGAGCTCTCACCATGAAAACTGCTGTTAGGGAATATGATTTCACAGTAAACTTAAAAATGGTCTCTGTGGGCTTGCAATTATTCAAATACAAACAATTTTCTATATGTACATTTTTATTTTTATTATGGTTGATGACACCATATTAGGGTAAGCTCACTTTAACATCCTGCTTCCAGCCGAAGATAAAGACTCAGCAACTTAGTAATTACACATTACCGAGAATGACTAATATGCAAGAAAGAGTCCCAGTAAACTTTGTTACACTGCCTGTTTTACCTCTTTCAGAGGGAATTAAATAGTTTCCTTATTTGTTCTGTCTCTCTGCATTTTTTTTTGATAAAAAAGGAAAATCGTCACATAAAAAAATAGACTTTCTCCTTTCCGTGTAGGAACTAAAGCAGACAACAAGGCCATCAGTGGCAACAAGGAAGGGGCACCCAGCAGGGCATTTATATATTGGACTCTGTTGATTGAACATGCTAAACTAGATCCTTCACTGGTGTAAACAGGATGCAGTTCCCACTGATGCTGAAAGAAATCACACCACCCAAGGACCCCTTGTCAGAATTATCTGAAATCCTGTAGGCAAATAATTAGGATGTGACCCAGCACTTTCTTCATAATACAGGAACAACTTTAATTCTGGGAATACTTACTGTGCTATTTTGGTTTTGGAAATATTAACATGCTTTCTGTTGTGTTTATTTGCAGGTTAAAAAAATTAAAATTTATTCTTTCTATTAGGGGATACCCACACAGACATATATATAACATATATGTATATATTATTTCAAGTCCAATGCTAATCCTAGGCTTGCAATAATACCACGGTAAGATTTTTATGTAATTATATTTAAATCAATTCATTATTCTATTAATTTTATGCTGGTTTAACTAAGACCATTATAGAGGTGGTAAAATGACTAAAAATCCCAGATTTTTACCTCTTTACATTGTCAGTTTAAAGGCACAGAAAGGCACAAGATTTGTTTTCTGGGTATAGAGTAGGCGATATGAGATACATCATAAAGTCACACCAAGACATTAATCTAGACATCAGAGTCTACTACTCTTTACGTCTACTAATGATGATGTAAAGCAGAATAACTCATCTGATTTATACCTAATAAGAGCCTGGTTCTATACCTTATTGCTGAATTTGTTGAGGGTTTTTATTCCCTCCCAAAAGACAAAATTCTTGTTTGTTTGGAAGGGTTTCTTAACCTCTTGGCTGAGTGATACATTTCTGTTTATCAGCCACCTGCATCTCCTCAATGCATTCCGAGGCAAAAATCAAGGCATAAGAAAGTCCAATTTTAAATTCAATCAGTTCCCAAGTTGTCTGATGCAATGGTTTCCATTTCAACAGCTGCCTCTGCCTCCTTCACCCACACGGAGGAACCAGCTTCCTCTGGAGATCTGAAAATGTACAGTTGGCAGCTAAAATTCAATTTAAGCCTGGCCAGGTACAATTTTATTGGCACCAGTCCCAGGTCTTGCAATTGACTTTTAACCCCCTCAGAGCTTTCCTTGTGTGCCTGATAGAGCTGTGCGCTGTGTGACAACTTCACTGAAGTCCAACTGCTGCCTTTTGTTGCTCTGTGCAGCGGAATATTCTGAGCTCATAAACCACCAGCTCTGCATTTGAGTGGCATTTGTAAGAAGGATTCATGTTAATTATCCTCACAGAAAATAGCAAGTGATATATGCTGTTTTAAACAACTGCTTTCTGAAAGCTACACTGGAGAATACACTCTCTTGTATCCCAATGTTTCATGATCCCTAATGTTCAACTTCTTTGACTTTAAAAATCCTTTTCTTATTTTATAAACAATTTGCAGCACTTCCAGTCTCTCTGATAATTACTCCCATAACTGAGCATTCAAAATGATTCCCAGGCATAACAGGTTAAATAGTCTATCCCTTAGCAGAAGAGTAAAGGAATTCCTTCTGTACCTAGAGCATGTTGTTCTAAGAGGTAGCAAGTTCTGAAAACTATGGACTAATGCAAAGTATTAAAAAATTTCTCCATCCCAGGGTCCTTCCTCCTGTTAGGGCTGAGCTTCACTTTTTTTTTCCCTTAGGCCATTCAGCAAAAGAAGTAGTGAATCAAATGAAATTGCAAGCAAAACACTGATCTTCAAAAATTCAAACTAGAAACATCACAGCAGCACAGAATTTTTATACCTTTTTTCTTTTCTGTGTAGAGTTCAAAATGGCCATGATATCATAGTTCTGGGTACTAGAAAGCACAAAATCATTACCTAGAGTCATATGTTATTTTAGTTGGTAAACAAAGGGGTTGATCTGTGTCTCATCTGTGAGAGTAACCTTCTAGATTAAAGGGGGAAACATTGACATCCTAGAAACCTTTAATGCCAACACATGGTATTTAGTTCATCCTTTCACACCAGGCTGCCAGCTAGACACAGGTAATGCAAGCAATTTCAGCTCACAAAGGTATTTAAGCTGCCTAGACCTATCTCTGCCTAGAGAGCCACTCCTCACATCCACTGATGTTCTGCAATGCAGGACAAGGAGGGAATAACGCTGCAGGAGAAAGTTACTAGCAGTAATTATTCATCAAAGCCCTTCCCCTTCTGTCATCCATGACTTACAGATTGAGAACTGGCAGTTTTAAAGGTGGGAGAGAGGAGAATCTGTTTTCTTAGGTGATGTTCACAGGTCTTTGCCTCCTTACTTCTCACTGCACAGTACTATTACCCTGGTGGTCTGAGGTATTTCATCAGATGAAAGAAAAGAAGGAGCTTTGAGTAACTAACTGAATTCCAGATCACTTGTTTTTCAAGAAAACAGTGGGCACAAATGTATAAAATATGAGTATCTGGAAACAAGTGAAATGAAAGAAGATTTTTCATATTCTTTTTCACTGTGAAACTGAAGTCAAAGATTGAGGCTTTGGTTAGAAGACCAAGCATGGCTGAGTCGGTTTGGATAAAACACAAGCCTTAGGAATTTGTATTGTTTATCCCATTGCCCATGTTTTTGACTGAAATATCAATAGAATCTGATCTCACTTTTCTTTCTTAATGTTGCAAAATACTATATTTTCCTAATCTTGTCTAGCACTGAAGAGAGGAAAGAGTCTCTCTAGGGTGTGGACTGGAGAAAATTAAATCTTAATCTGTGCCCACCTTTGACTCATTTTCAATGGAGTTGAAAGAGTTCAGATCTGTGTTAGAAAAGATCAGAATTTATGGACATTTATTTTGCCCAAACACCTGCATTTTCTGAGCTTTTATAATCTTTCCTGACTGAAGTAAATGAGAGCAGAAATAGTGGGGATTTTTTATTTTTAAATGGGAGAGGGAAAAAGAAATAGAGGCCAATTACTTACACCATTAATTTATTGAGAACTGGGAAGTTAACATTTCTTGTCACAGGAACTGAAACAAAACTCAGGGGCCCAGCAGAACCAGGTGCCAAGGAGCCACAAACTTTTGTTAAGGAGAAAGGGCTATGGAAGTAGAGAGGAGCTCAGAGAACTTTAACTGTTTATTTATGCAAACAGCCATCTCTTGTATTGCTTGAGGTTAATTTCTCATTGCTCATGATTCAGCAAATTCTCTGTGCAGTGCTTCACCACAGTGTCCTCATTGAGACATTCAGCGATAAAAAGAAATTATATTTTCTAACATCAGGAATATTTTTCTATTGTCTTGGGTTGTTTCCATGCTGTAAGTATTTGCAAACAAACTTCACATACAGAAAATGGCAGTGGCCAGCCAAGGTCATAAAAGGTGATAAAACCTAGGCTTAATGAAGTTCATTTGCTAAAATTGTCCTTCAAGATAATTGAGATACAGCACCTTGAGCAGCGGGCCATATCTACTGCATCAATTTGGAAATGGAATTCTGTTTGTATGGCAGTTGCTTTTAGATAATGTGTGCAACTGTCTATGAAGAGCAGCTAGATAATTCCTGCAAGCGTCTCCCTGTGTAGTTGCATTCAAATAAGTACTGTAATAAACCTTAAAATTGTTTTCTTCAGCAATTCATCAATAATTTACTGTATGCAAGAAAGTCAATTCTGATCTAGAAATTTCTAGAGATAATTTTCCCATCTAAAACACTGTCATAATAGTGCTAAAGGGTATATTGTCATAGCTGGAATTTATGCATGCAGATTCCATTTACAATAATGTAGGTTAGGTAAATCATATTTGTTGGGTTGAGAAAGTTATGAGTAAACATGCGAGTGTGTGTCTAGAACTTTAGGAAACTGGCAAGAGGATAGAGAAATTATTTAACCAAAGGAGGCATTACAGTAGTAGGGAAGTAGAACCATATGATACTCATCTATTGACAAAACAGGCCATGAGATGTGATGTACTTACCAGTTTTAATAACAAGCTGTCTTACTGGGATATCAGTGACAAACTCTCAGTGATTGAGGAATGTTGTTGGGAGGCATAAAAGGAGATATTCTGTGTTCCAGGTAGAAATGTTGTTGAAGAAATGAGCACAAATGTTGTGTATTTCATGGGCTGGATGAAAGACAAGGAAATGGCTTCACAGATTGGAAATTTTAACTGCCAGAATTGGTATCACCATAACTTCCAGTGACCCAGGAGAAGAAAAATGTGCTGGGAGAAAGGGTTGAAGAACAATTCCCCAGGCAGAATAGTATGGACAAGGAATAAGATTGACGTTGCTCTGTGTTTCAATGACCTGTTTGCCATGTTTTGGTCCCATTTATTATAATCATAAGTTTCTGTCAAACTATATAGTTATGCTTAGAGAGTGAAAATGTGTGTTTGTTTCCAAAAGAGAAACTGGGTACGTGTGGTGTGCCACGTGCTAGGCAGAGACTTTCTCTGGTAATTTTCTCCTCAGATAATAATTACCAAATGCTTGTGCTACAACAACTACTAATAGTTTGTATAATTTCATTGTTCACAGGTCCTTAACTACGGCGCTGTGCAGTACAGCATAGTGAAATTTATTCATAAAAGTGGCTCCAGTTTCCCTGTGATTATCATTGCCTTCAAAAGCAAAGACTTCAAATTGTTCTAAAACATCAGCAGTAAATATTGTACTATTGAACTCAACTCACTTTGATGAAAGAGATTAGTATCATTGAGTGCAACAGTAATCTCAAAGTTGGAGTTTCACAAAAAATAATGAGAAGCCCTTGATCTCTCTTGCCCAGTGATATAACCTGTGGGAATAAACCAAGCTAACTTTGTAGGTTGAAAATGGAGAATAAAGTATAATACTTCAGGTTGAAATGAATCTGGACTTTGTGGTTGGATAGCTTTTAAAAATTTGGATATAGCTAATTGCAACACTGCCTGTAAACTCTATTAAAATCTTGTGGTCTCAACCTTACCTCCCGAGATGCTGTGTCTGGCAGTTTGCCTGGGTTACCTACAGAGCGACAAAAGAGAAATATTATGTACAAGGAAATACAGAGGCTGTAACACAGGCTGTCACAGGCAATGTCTTCCATGCCATCCAAAGGTTTTGTTAATTGTGCAAAATGCTACCGGAAATAACATTTTTTGCTGCACTGACTTTCCTGAGAATTCTTTTTTACTGAGGCTAAACCTATTTTGCACTCTAGTGAAGTATAATGGCTTGCAATTTTGTTTTTTTTTTGCTTACCATGTCTACAGGGTATCCTGCCTCAGTGAATCCTATGGAAGCTTATCAACCAGTATGTGCCCCTTCAGAAGATTACCTGCATGAATATTTAAGGAAATTAGTCTGTAGAGATCCATCACATTGTTACTGGTTTAGATATTCCTTTGTAAATAAACTTATGGGCCCCAGAGGAAGAAAGCATGCTCAATTACCTTCTAGAGTGCATTTTTACTAAATGCCAGGGTGAAAAAAAAAAATGATGGTCAAGAACAGACAAGACTTTTATTATAAACTGGTCTCAGTAGAATTTAATATGATTTTTAGCAGGTTAAGCACTTATGCTTGCATTCTGCATTTGAGCACTAAAATTTCTGTGCCGTGCATATTCTTTACATTCATTGCCTTCCCTTCCTAATGGCAATACAAACTATGGTTTTGGGTTTGGGGCCTTTGTGTAGTTTTCATTTTTCTCCTAAAACGTTCTGTTCTGACAGTTCTGGTACACAGTGATTCACGAAGTTTTCTTATCCAATTCTCAGCTACCCATAGACATAACACATTTAGTCTTCTCCATCATTCTTTGCTCAGTCCCATTGAAGCTGCTGTCACTGCAACATTTTACTTTCTTCTATCAAGGCAGGCATGAAATTTCCAGTGGAGCGAATGCGAATGCTAAGGCAGCTGCATGGGTCAGTAGGCAGATGGAAGGGGGGAGGGTTTGGGAGAGCTAAACAGTTTGCATCCTTCTCTAAAAGACAGCAAACCACAGGGCAGGGATCTGCAATCTGACGATTTGACAGTGCAATACCCTTTAGTTGTTTGACTGGATTTACAAGTTCTGTTTAGCTGACAGATATTTTGGCTAATACCCTTCCCTAGTTGTTTTCCTTTTGACTATCAGAAGTCCTCTTTAAAAATTTAAGCAAGCTCTTGTTGTACAGCAAAATAAACAGATTTCTTTTACAGATAGAAGACACCCTCTAAGATGTATTTTTTCTATGAATACCCCAATGAATACAAAATATTGACCTAAACAAATACAGTTTACTCAGAGTGCCAGTAAACAATCTGGAAAATAGTTCAGAGGATGTAGTTTTATTTTGTTTGGAAACTGCTCTTCCAAGCTTACAGTACACAGTCCAATATATTTCTCTCCTCTGTGTATTTTTGTAATTAGTCACTCTCCTGAATGAAAATCAAATCATTAGCTTTTAAAGACACTAAATTAAATAAAACCATAGCTGAGTTAGAAAAATGTGGAAATACAAAGGAATTTGCAGTAAGTGAAATTTTGGTGATTAAATATTTTTTGAGTTTCAGAGGTAATTGTTAGTAAATATTTTGACTCTCTGAGGTACCATGGTTTTAAGTATATTGTGTCTGAAATTCATGTGAGAATCAACACGTAACTGTTTTAAAACAATAGAAGCAATGGTCCTGGAATAAAGATGGACAGAGATGTTTGTAATGCTAATTACTGTAATTGAGGGAAAGAAAAAAATATTTTCCTGGAATCACATGTTGTCTTTTCACTGAATTGTGCCTTGAAATCATGTGCAAAAATAATTCTGTTTCACTGGCCCAAAGTCTCCGGCTGAAGCTTTTGAGGATGGACCAACAGTGATGTGTGTATCACCAGAAGGGGCCAAGGATGAAGCACTGAAAGCACAGACTGTCCATCCCCTCCTCTCCCAGCCTCTAGTGTAAATCTCAGGTATCTGATGATATCTGTGGCAATGTGACTATGAATATCTCAAACTCCAAAACACCGAACAGCAGGAAGTGCGTGGGACGAACCACAGATGGAGAGGATGAAACCAAGAGCACTGGCTGTCAAGAGGAAAGCAAACAGCAAACTTTATTACATTTTGGGTGTCCTACATTCTGACTCAGCCATCTCAAGGTTTCACCAGGTATTCCTGTGTTATCATAGGAGTGAGGTTTTGGGGTTTGTCTCTTTACTGTCCTTCCTCCTGTGCGCTGGTTTTCATCACAGAGCAGCCTGATGGCATGCAAATGAGATTCCTTTTGGGTTAAAGTAAGCCAGAAACCATGCTCCAGGAATATGCCTGTTTACTCCAAGCATTCATGTGCATGAGCCTTCAAACTACAGTTATTCTGAACTAAAACTCCCCTATGCATGTCATGAATGTATTTCAGGGCCTTAAAAAGCAACTTTTTTTCTCAACAGATCCATTCCTGTTTGGTCAGACATTGTCATTGAACCTTGGATTGTATTTCAGTGACAGAGGAAGGACAAGTTGACTTAGTCATTCTTATGTCTAATTTCTGTAAATATACGAAACATTCTCTGAATTCACATAAAGCTTAATGCAATAGAGAGGCTTCATGCATTTAGTTTTTGACAGGAGTTACTGAGATTGAAGATGAGAGACAGACTGAGAGGGTTTGCTTAGTAAAACTTTCTAGGTATCCTCTTTTTTTCTCTACTGCCGAATTTGAATAGTCCTTAAGACAATGTTAACTGAAACACTGATGAAATGTGCTAAATATGCACAGTGTAAAGCACTGCTTCTGCTAGACCCGGGACCTGTCTGGCTTGTATAATCTCAAATCCTCAGCAGTGCAACTGTGCACAGCAGAAGCTGTTCATAATTAATGCCCAAAATGCCCCCTAACCACGCTGCTGCCCTGAGACCTCCAAACCAACTGCATGTGCAGTTTCAGAAAATGAGTCCAGCGTGCATGGAAGGAATGGCACGAGGAGCTACAGGGATTGCTCTGCTTCCAGACCTCCTGCCATGGCACTTTAGCTGCAGCTGCTGATCACTTTTCAGAGCAGCAGCTGTAGATGCTGCAGTTTTGCAAATACATTTCAGGGTTTCCTCTATGGGTGTGTGTGTGTGTGTGTACACTGCTGCACTGGAAGGATATTTCAGTGATTGATTAATGAACTGATAAGACAAGGTCAGTCTGTTCCGGAATAAAAAATATTCTTATATGTTACTACTTGAAGGAAATCACAGGCAGCAGTGTGAATGAGCAAGACTATTACAGCTGTAAAATCAAAACTGTGTGTGAGTATGTCTAGATTTCTATCACAGCAGAATGCTGCTGCCATGGTGTAGCCATTTGGGCCCTTGGACCAGGAGAGATTTATCAAACTTAAGAAGCCTAATTAATGAAACATGGTAGACATGCTCATTCCTTTAACTAAACCAATATTAACCCTTTGCGTCTTTATAATGTGTTCTTTATTAGTCATTAAAGAGCCTAAATGATGCCTCAGCAGCTGCTACTCTGCAGCACAGGCACAAAATGACTAAGAAAAGTTTTTGTATTGACAAAATTACTTAGTGATAACAATATTTGTTACCTGTGTCCAAAAACATTCCATATCTATGTCTATAATCCCTGCCTATACATAGTTATCTATAATCCATTCATACATTCTTTCTATGATAGCATACTTAACAAAGTTCCTTTTCAGCTGTGAATGCAAGATAAAATTGATGTAAAGCTTCAAAATTCACTGTGTGATTTAGAGGAGCTGTCTGATCAAATGACAGATTAAAACTGAAATCAAAACCTAATTACTAGGCCTTCATTTTCCATTAAATATATACTGTTGGTGTCAGATATCCCATTTAGAAAATAAGTCAAGGACACAAGCCCTTTTTTTCTCTGTATAGTTACTGTTCTGATATCAGTTCTCAAACAGATTTGGTCACAAGAAAAACTCCAAGTAATGAAGCTGCTTTCCACCTTCATACAGCAGCTCTGAGTACATAATGTATTCTAAATGCACATATTCTGAACTTCGTTGGGTGTTGATATTGCTAAGGATGTAGGAATTTAATGCCCTAACTTGTCATCTTCCTCTATTGCATACAGCAGCACTCAGAAGAAATAAATAAGAATCAACATGTAGTAGGTCTAGAAAAGAAAACTCTGCAATATTCTGTTAAAAACTTCTTCTGTTATTTAGTAATATGCCTGTGAGTGTAATTGTTCATCATCTCAGTTATAATGAAAAGTAAATCAAGGAATAAAAAATTAGGGTAGTTTGGCCATGATTATAAAATGTTTCTTGTTTAGATAAGAAAATAACAAGGATTATTGTCATGCATTATTGCACAAAAAAAAAAAGCAGTACATCAGAGCTATAATTCTATTAACAAATTAAAACGATGGCTAAATTACCCCAACTATGATATTTTAAAGAATGCAATTCTATTTAACCACATATATTTGATATTTTTTAGTTGGTATCATTAGTTGCAAGTCAGCTGTTCAATTTTTCATCAGAAAGGATAGGGGTGGAAAATGCTGACAATTCACTTAAGTATTTAATAATTTATATGCTGTTAATTCCTTTGACTCATTTTGCTGCCTGCTATAACAACGCATAAGTAAACCATCTGCTGGTGACAGAAAGAAAGAAAGAACTTGAAATTGTATTAATTAAAAGGTTTCTGATTATACAAGCTTGGAGTCTTTATCCACAAGTTCATGCACAGTTTCAGCAAGGGCCAGTCCTTGGATGTGCTCCTGCTCAGGACTTTTTGACATTGAAACCTTCCTAGGGAAAAGAAGGGGACTGGAAGAAGCTATTATGAGGACACAAGAAGATGGTGAAGGGACAGAGAAGCAGAAAGCATTTTTATATGATTCAGGATTGAATCCTATGGATTGTTCTGGCATGTTAGAGGAGTGGCTTTACTATTAATATAATTAATGCACTAAGCTTTAGTGGTCAACCAGGGGTGACAAGCACGTGTGATCTGGGTGTGACAGGGTCAGTGGGATTTTATGCACTCTCAGAATTATGTTTTCTGGTTGCTAATTGGGCTTCTTTGTAATACCATGGTCTGTCTTTGAGTGGTGGACCTTGATAGTTTACGTGGCTGATGTCGTCAAAATTCTCATGGGGGACAGAAACATTCTCCCACTCACTGGAACTTTTTCTTAGCGACTTTGAAAAAAAATTGGCAAAAGAAGATTGATGATGTTGCCTTTCCCTGGTCTTAAAATCAAAGCTGAAACATGGTTTATGGAGAAAAGGGGTTTTTGCCTCGGTATTTATTTCAGGATCCTTTAGTGCAGCACTTTGTCCAGGTGGAATGCCCCGAAATGCACACACAGAAATGCACAAAATTATTGGTCTAGCAACTTAGCATGTTTATCAAAGATTCCCCAATCAGAGGCTGGAGTGAAGCCCTCGTTGTGAGGAACCTTCCCCCTGGCTGGGCCTGTCTGAGGTTCCAAAATGTGTTCTGGAGAGGCCCTTGGTGTCTGGGGCTCCCAGGATGTTTGGTCTCCTGGCCTAACAGTGTAGTGGGTCTCAACTAGGTTATCAGACTTGGAAAATTACAAGTGTGTAGGCTAAAAGTACTAAGAATACATAAAACTATATAAAAGGGTAAATAAGAGGGGTATAAAAGAAAAGACAAAAAATCCTGGCATCAGTGACAATGCCAAAGTGTCTTTGAACAAATCTGAATGAGAGGGTAGATCCCTCCCCAGAAACTTTCTTACTTACACAGAACAATAAGAGAGGTGGGCTGATCAAGGGTCATTTTTGAGTAGGAGTTCACCTGTGAATGTGACCACAGGGTCTGAAGGCAAATTTCTGGGATTTACGTCCTCCATTATGACATCAAAAATGAACTTGTCATTCAGCTCCAGTTAATGTTGGCAATAATATTTACACTCAATAGAGAGGTCAGAAAAGTCATTAATCTTCTCCTCTGTGGAGAACATTTGTTTAGCGAGACAAGCAGGTGTTCATGCTGACGAACAGAAGTAGCATTTTAGTACCAAAAGTACAAGATGAAGAAGCCAACCCCAAGCTGCAGCTATAAGAGGAAAAAAACATTTTCTTTCATGCCTCAGGCTATAGAACAAAAGGCTCCCAGATCAGTATCCAGCCAGAGGTCACTGGGAGATCCAAATACTTCACATTTCATCTCATTTTCTTAATCTTTTAATATTCTGGCTACATTGCTCTTAATATAAAAAAAAATAATGTTTGTATAATTGTTTCTTCTTAATTAATTAAGCAACTAAATCTTAGGATTCAGGACTCTCTTACCATTATATCTTCCATGACAAAATTTTAATGACCAGAAATACAGTTTCAAATAAGATTTACTGACTGGCCTCTATAAATAATATTAGAATTTTGCAAGGTATTCTATTTATTTATTTATAAATATATAGTTTTATCTACTCTTTGAATGTTTGTACACATTCAGGCTTTGCAGGGAGTAAGGGAGAAGGGAAAAAAACTGTCTGAAGGAAAGTGTGCTACTCAATGTCTAAATGCTAAGTAAAGTTTTGATAATGTGGAATGCCAAATCACTCACTAGGTGTCAGGTACTTCAATGCCACAACCTGTAAATAAATAAATTATTCATGCTAAAATTTTGTGTTTTTTTTTTTTTTTTCCCTTTAGGATAAGCTTACAGGAAATGCATACACTTAAATATTCAGGTTGCCATATGTTTGTTTATGGGAGGTAGGCAAAATTTAGAGGCTTCAAACAGTTCGTTCTGGAAGCAGATCAACACTCTGCTCTCATTTGTTATCGCTGAGATAGTTTGGAAACAGGCTGGCTGTTTTCTGCTTGACAAGTACCTCTGGTTACACACACAAACCAATGCTTTGCTGGAGGAATTTAGGGGCAGTTTGAATTTTGGTGGCGAGATCACCACTTTCCTGTGGCCCCTGAAATGTGTGTGAATACTGCTCATGTCTTGAATGCACTCAGCTCACCTTTTCTCTGAAAATGGGAAGAACGAATTGCATACAAGCACTTCTTTTCCTGACAGATCTTCAGCGTTGATGTCTTTTTTTTCCCTACACACAGACACGAAGCCCCTCTCCCTTTGGTGCAAGCCCTTATCAGTGTAAACACTCTCCTGATAAGTGCTGACATATAAACCTGTGTTACTAATGTTGCCCCACGTTGCCCATCCTCAAGCCTCAAATAAAGTGTATCCTTTTCCCCTCTTCCACCACAGTTTTTGGGAGCTTATTTATTGGACAGTTAGCTAAAATTAGACACATTAAAAATATTGGCCACTCGGTGTTGTTGTGTTTTACTCCCATAAACGCTCATACCTAGTTCATGTCAAAATGCTGGCTAAGATAAATTCTTGTAGCTTTGTGTTAAATACTTAGAGTAAAACTAGATTGCCTGTAGTTCCCAATTTAAAAAAATAATTAAAAAAAAATTAAAAAATTAATTTAAAAGCTGCCTTATCCTCACTAGGTTTTTGCCGTAGGATGATGTAATGCAATATTTTTTTCCTAATTTAGCAGTAAGAACATTTTTAAGGTGATGATATGCGTGTGGCCTCATGTTTCTCTTGTTTGAAGAAGCTAGTTCAGCTGAAAATGTTCACCTTTTTTCACATGTACCCAAGGTAAAGCGCCAGGGATTTGCTTGGGATCAACCAGTTTGCAGGTTAAAATGAACTGGAGCTTGTAGTCAGAAGAAATTATCTGGTTTGGCTTACTGTATTTTTCACCATGATAGCATGTATCTTAATTTAATTGGAAAACATTAAAAAATTGAGTTGTATTTTGCAGTGCAGAGTTTGTCAGCACAGTTGCAGGTTATAACAGCCCCACTCTGTTGCTTGATAAATCGTTGTCTGCTAAGATTCAGAATAAACTGATTTAAAACCTACCTCAGTCACAAAGCATAACAACTTTGCGTCCGTGGATTTCAGTGTAGATGAAAGACTTATAAATATAAATCGGGTTTTTTTCTGATCTTCCAAGAAGTAATATATTCCAAAAAATGCACAAAAATTGAATCCTATAATAAAAGCAAACTGCTCTTTAAAAAAATTTAAACACCTACTCAGAACAGAAATATTTCTCTCCAGATTAGATGGTGTTATTTGCTATTCTTGTTTGAGCTAGTTGCAAGAAAACTGTCCCTCAACACAGTCCTTTATTATTTATAAAAAATCAGGAAGGAAATCATCATACTTCAGTATCATTGAAACAGGAATTTATATTACCTAGTTATAGATAGATCTTTTTTCAGTACATTAGAATAGAAAAACTTCTTCCCATGTGTTTGAAAGATTGTTTAAAATGCTATATAACTCCAAGGTTTTGAAGAAAATGCATAAAGGTTTTTCTTTTCCATTTTCTCAGTCTCATTGCCTCCTCACTCTTTCATTTTAAAAATCTGTTTATTCATATAAGTTGTCAAAAGAATTTAAGGAAAGTTTGGCTAACTTGTGCAGAGTTAGTAGAATCATGAGTGTTTGTGTTTTTGTGCAAATTTCATGTTCCTTAAAGGATTTATTGAAAAATTCAGAGCTACTAATCCCTGTGCAAGTTTCAGATAATAAGCACTTAAGATTTTAGTTGTTCTCTTAATTCATTCTGGTCATGGGACCAGGGAGTCATTATAAAATATGATAGCATCAATATGTTGTTTTGTTCAAGTAGCTCCATTTTAGAATACATATAAAAATTTCTACGTACGTCAGCTAAAACTCAAGACGCTATATGAGAAAAGTCTGTTCACTGAATTCTTGACAAAAGTTGAAATTAATAAAAGCATCTCCCCAGGGGGATAGTTTTTTTGTGCAATATCTTGTTTCTGGGTGTTTCAACTTATTAAAAGTAATTATTTCAGATTTTCCTTCCTTCTGTAAGTTTGTGCTCTAAAATAAACACTGATACAATATTTTCTCTTTTAAAGGGTGCTTTTTTCCAATGGGTGGAAGGAAGAATCTGACTTTTTTCATACTGAATATTACTATTTTTTCTCATCTTTATTGAGTGTTCCATTTTTTTATTCCAAAGATCAGCACATAATTTTCTCTTTACGTTTCTAGATGTTTATAAAGTCAGCCAATCTGTTATCTCCAGCTGACCAAGCAAGACATTTTTCAAAAGGAAATTAAAAAATTAAATCAAAAAGCTATTTAATATGCACATATCAGAATTTTCTTTAAGCAAAATAATCAAAGGAGGGTCTGTAATATTGGCATTGTTAAAATAAATACTGTGGACATAATTCTTCCTGTTTGACACTAAAATTGCTAAAGTCAATCAAGACATAAGAAAATAAAGCATTAATTATATTCTCCCTTCTGATTTGAAAATAATATGAACTAAATCACTGTTTCATTTTCCATACATGGATCTTTGAGCAATCAAACCAAATTTTGTTATTTACAGAACTGTCCAAACTTGTTGAAAATGGGATTTTCCCTGCTGGTTCTGACCTATTGTAAAAGACAAGATTTAAGAGATGGTTTGAGGATTCCCCTGCCCCATCCCACCTGTGTGAGCTAAGGAAGGACTGGCTAGAATTGCTGCCAAGGGTGTGTGGAATAGTCAGCATTCATCCCACCTGGGTTTGACTAAGGGGTCACACCCACCTGAGGGCAGAGCAGGGATTTACTCTGTTATGGTGTCACTGCTGCAGCAATCTCACCTGACATCGAAATCAAGGTAAGTTTCTTTTGAAAAGGATAAAATTCTGCAGATAAAATTCCTCTGTTCTGTACTTCATCTATTGTTTTTCTTTATTAGTCCTAACTACTGCAAGTCTGTGTTAACTACAGAAATCATTTTCTGATGAAGGACATCAAAGTGGTGCAGGCACTCTGGTGGCCATGAGCCAGACTGAAAAGATTTAACCACCACTGAATCATTATCCTGAAAAGAGCTGTTCTGATTCCTATAATGACATGAAATCTCTATAACATTGGTTTCTGATGTGACTGTGGCCTTGTAATACTGTACATTGCATTCCTGATCGCTGATCTCTGACAACCCAGAGACTGCTAATTGCATCCAGGTAGGACAGGGTTGTTTAAATCCTCATTTCTCAGCCTCAGAGTTAACTTTAAACCCTGTGTACCTTTTGCTTTTTCTTTGTGTTCTTTTCAAACTGTTTGAAACAATATGAGGGCTGTGCTGCAGCTCAGCACAGCTCTGTTTTGTGGCACAAAGCTCAGCATGTGTCATATGTGCTCAAGAAGGGCAGGGTGATGGCAAATGGAAGGAAGCACCTGAAACTGTAGAACTCAATCAGAGAGTTTCTGAGGGTTATGTGTTATGGAAAAAGCCAAATCTGGAACAGCTGCAGTGCATTGTCCACTTAGCAGCTCCTAGGGTGAAGAATCTTGGATAGATGTTTGGATTTTGTCGACAAGTAGACAAAATGGCAGAACAAATGGTATACCATTCACATGCTGGTATAATTAACATGTGGTGAGGGTGATGACAGATCGAGACCTGGGAGTAACCAGACATCAGCTTCAGAAAAACTGTGGGTCAGCTTGTCTGTCCCTCTCAGTGTTCCTGCAACCTTTACTTCAGATGATTTTCAGCTGTCAACTATTCTCTCATGCTTTCTACACCAACCACTTAAACAACACCAATTTCCAAAGCCCACCAACCATGTGGAAGTGTAAAACTGCATAAATCTCATTAGTGTCCTTGAAAAGCTCGGCTGTGTTAGTCAGCCTTTCTCTCCTCCTCACAATATGGTAAAGAATTAAGAATCATCTCTTCCTTTTCCACTCGAATACTTTGTGGCAGGGCCTTGTCTGAGAGGAGCAGTTTGGCAGTTACACATTTTCTATTGTGATGCAAGGAAATTTGGCTTAATTTTGTTCAGCAGCTTATTCTTCCCAAACTCCAGCGAGCTGGATGTTGAAGAGATTGTAATCTGCTCTTCTTCAGCCTAGCTGGATGTGAGGCATCGTGTGGAAGTTTGCAAGGTTGCAGGAAAATCTAGCAGGACTAGGGTAGGCAGTTTCAGAATTTGTCTTTTTAGTTTATTTGCTTTGTATTATTGAAACATTCAATCACTGAATAAAATAAACTCTGCCTGTCTAACTGAGATTTGGATACGCCACACTTGTTTCTGTATCTTTCCACTCTAGGTATGATATAAAGATAAATATTTAAGGAGATGCATTGTGTTTTGCAAGGGAATGGTCCTTACTTTTTGTCAGGATACACACCACACAATCTGACTTCCAAATTATAGCAATAGTGCCTGCATCTGGAGTGTAATAACACTGCAATCCGTCTTGAAGAAGGAGTTTTGATCTAGAGAATTCTAGTAATATTAGTGAAGTAAAAGCTTTATGGCAGGGAGAAATTTTATTGTGCTGTTAAGAAATATATATTTTTTTTTTCTAAAAACATGGTCACTTGGAAAAGCATCCAAGATTTTAGGCTGCCCTAGCAGTAAACTTTCCGCTTAACTCAGCCTGACCACGAGCAATGATTTCATGGTGGAATTTCATAATGTAATTGGTTACAAAAGATCATTAGAAGTTACTATGAAATTTGTGATGCTTTAAAAATAATAATTTCTATGCATTTTGAATGTGTTTGGATTTTGAAGCTTTTTGCCACTTTTAAAGATTTCAGTGGTAGCAACTCTGCTGTCAGATTTCTGCTGAGAGACTTTGACAAAGGAAGATTTCAAAAGAAAAAAGTATGAGACAGATACAAGTCCTTGAGATTTACAGCCCAGCCACTGGAAAGGCTTTTCTTAGGCTATTTTTCAGACTTTTAAAGAGGATTAACCCATGATTATGAATGACGTTCAGGAGGTGGAAAGAGGAGCAGAAACTTTGCATTGTAACATCTAAGGCTGGATCTGTGTCATTCACCAAACTCAGGTACTGAGAAGGGATTTCTCCCTCTGCTCCTTGTAGAGGAAAAATGATTCCATGGGTCCTTTTCCCATCCTGATTTCAGTCTTCAGCTTCAACAGATTGTAGTTCTCTACCAGGCAAAAATACAGATAAATTAGTATTTCTGTCATCTGTATATCTTATACGTTTATGTATTCACAACTCGTTGCTAAGTATAATTGAAGAATTAAGGTAGCTATTATCTCCTGTTCTTATGACTTTCCTAAGTAAAATGGAAAACTTCTGATTGTAATTAAAACTTTGAAATGTATCTTAAACTTTCCTTTTAAATGAAAGTCGGTCTGTAGGTAGAGCAAAGCTAAAAGGTTTCTCTGATATTTTTTGCCATTAAAAAAAATATTAAAAGCATAAGTATTTTAATACTTACATTAAAAAGTACATTTAGTTTTTACAGAGTAATAGTTGGAAAGGCTAAGAAGTCTGATAACAGTGTATTATTATGGATGCTAATAGAATCAGGGATCTAAAGAGAAAAGAGACAACCAAGAGAACTTGTAAACATCAAAAATGCATATCAGACCTCTTTAGAACTCTTAGCAGAAATCAATAATGCTAAAAAACATATAAGTCACTTTACTATTTTCTTGTGAAGCGTTGACCCTCACAAGCTCATTTTTCTGTAAGTGAAATCTGGAGAGACTGTAGAACATTATTTGAAGGAAATCATTCGTGAGACAATGTGTTTGTACACCTGAAGTATAAAAGTAGGAGAGCTTTAACCTTTGAATATGTGAAGAGGGCTTAGAAGAAAGACAAAGAGGGACTTTTTACCAAAGTCTGTAGTGACAGGACAAAGAGCAATGGTTTTAAGCTGAAAGAGAGTAGGCATAAATTGGACGTAAGGAAGAAATTCTTTAGCAAAAGGATGGTGAGACATTGGGCCAGGGTTTTCAGGGAAGTTGTGGATGTCCAATCGCTTCATGTGCTCAAGGCCAGGCTGGATAAGGCTTTGAGTAACCTGGTCTAATGGAAGGTGTTCCTGCCCCTGACAAGGGTGTTGCACTAGGTGATCTCAGAAGGTGCCTTCCAACCCCAATCAGTTCCATGATTTTAATTCATTCTGCATAATTAGTTATGTTTAAGATGCATGGTTAAATCAACATGATTTCAAATCAGTGCACATGTTCATAGACCATGAGGAAGGAAAACTGGGCTTTTCAGTGAATATAATTTCCTGGAGCTGCTGTTCTTTCTCCTACTGTCTTGTCTCTCCCTTTCCTCTATTGCTTAACAGATCCTCTCAGTGTTCTGCAGCTCACCTCTGAATCTGCTCCCAGCATCCCATCTAGGCCAGCATTCCTGGTTGTCTGTTTTACCTCTAACTCTCTACCAGAGGAGATATTACATGGCTGAGTCTGAAGTTTGTGCACATTTGTGCTTCATTAGTTCTTATACCTGACGCTATGCAGACCTCAGCACTGCTAAGGGTTCTATTCAATGCATATGCCAGTTTTTGATCAGGTTTACTCAAGTCAGACACCTGCAGTGATTATTACACTGCTATTTTAGTAAGAATTTTCAGCATGTTATAAGCTAGGTGATCACATCAGGCATTACTGTTGCTCAGACTCCCCATTATAATTAGCAAATAACCTCAATAGAAGGATGACAACACAGAGACAGTAAGAGAATTGTACAAGTAGAAGAAGACATGAAGATGGAAGCTACTTTTGGTGGCACTTCTACCACACTTCAGCTTTGCAAATCAGTTTGGATGGTAACAGATTGTCATTCCCTTTACTTCTGTGGCAGGAGTCAGAGAGAGGCTTTTGTCTACCTGGAATACAATTCCTTCCTTGGCCTTATACAGTTGTGCTTGACTGCTGGATGGATTGAACACTATATTTTCTTCTGAGTTTTCAGTGATGGTCTCAACCAGTTCCTATTTTGTCTAGAATTTGCCCCACAACAATTTTTCTTATTCCAACATTTCCCACACAAGTGATTTTTGGTATGCATTTAAGACCATGCTACTCTCAGGGGTGCAAAACATAAAGCAACTAACAAATTGTTACTTCTTTATCCTAGGCTCTCCATCTATTCGCCATATTTGTCTTGCTTAGTGAGCACAATACTTTCTTGGCAGATACAAAAGCAAAAAAAACATTATATAAGTTATTGCATCTAATACAAACAAATATGAGTTATTTTTGTTCCCAGTTTCTTTCTACTCCTATCCCACCTCTCCATTTACTAATTTATCTATTTCTGTCTTCAATTCAACTTTTTAAGTAGTTTTCTTGATGTACTTGGTCCCCTTTGGGAGACAAATTCTTGCTGCCATCAGTTCTCAATTTTGTAGATTGTGTTTGCCTTAATTTTGGTTTCTGGTTTTTAATTGTTTTCAATTAAGAAAAATGTGGATTAAATCTGTTTATTTAATCTTTTTCAAAACTCAAAACCTTTAATTGCAGTATTAATTCCCACTTGTGTCATGTAATTTCTCACAGTCTGCCACAGCAGTGCTTGTATAGGAACAAATGTTGTTATTAGGAAGTTGCAACTTGCATGTGTTCAGTGGGGGTTGGTAAAAAAACGTTTTACAGCTGGGAATGAACCTTTGACTTCAGACCTAAAACTTAAATTAACCTAATTAAACCACTGAAGTTTACACAAAGTATCTTGCTCTTTGGGGATGTCTCATGAGAACACTTTTTTCCCAGGAGATTCCCAGTACTTTCAAAAGTGCAGCATATACATCCCTCATCTCTCAACTTGCTGCTGAACAAAGGGCTCTTCTGAAAGATAAGGAGGGGGAAAGGAATGCAAATTGTCTTGAGACAAAGTTGGCCTGAATTTTGCCTGCAAATAAATGCCAATTTTCATATAATCATCATTGTTGTCTGGCAATTATCCATGACTATAACAATATCATTTAAATGTTCAGCCACATGTTCGGTGGTTTTCTGTAGAGCCCTCTAGTTATTTTTCTTCTTGGAAGAGCAGGCTTGTCTCATTCTTCCTCGAACCCACAGGACTTGATTTCCTCAGAGCAAAATTTAAGCAAACACTGGTTAAATTTTTTGTGTTTCTATTGCCTTGCTCTTTTGGTAGCCATGATTATCACTATGTTGTATTATGGTGATACATAAAATGAATTATGTTTTTTATTATAATTTGTAGTTCTCTAGTGATAAAAGCACCTAAGGTTTTTTTCTTGTGTTACCTTGAGTTTGATTTTTTTTTTTTCATCTGGGAAAAAGGCAAAATTTTAAAATTTTATTTTATGTTTCTATGAAAGGCTATATTCTGCCATGTAAAACTTACTTTGCAAATAATTGCATTGACATTAGATTAAATTATCATAAAAGTTATCATCTTACATAACATGAGCTTTTCTCTAACTGATTTCATAGGTAATCCTACTGGTGTTGTTTATGGTCATGACTTAAGAGCTATTCAAAATAAATTGCTTTTCTAATGTTTATTATTGTGATAATGGTGGCTATCAGAGTGTGAACAAACAATTGACCATTAAATTATTTCCTAATGTGTGCTCAGGTTGTTTCAGAATAGGGAAACTGTGGCTAGATTTCAGATTCTCTTGCCCACCTCCTCTGAAATAATGAATTGTCAATTCTGACTGGTAAAATGATAAACTAACCTGGTAAACTAGTGCAGTTCTCCTAGCAGAGGAAACGTCTTGAATTTGTAGCTTTTGTTTAAAGCAACATTTTTTTGTTTGATATTGCCTTTCAGATCTGGGATTTCTAACTGAGGTTTTAGATGTTTTAAATAATTTTCTAGGCATTAAGTTCAGTAGCTAAAGCAGTATTTCCTTTTGCTTTCCTATTTTTGAATTAGGCTTACCAAATCTGTATTCCAGCTTGAAGAGAAAATATATGAATATGCCTTCAAATAATAGTATAAAAAACTCCTCTCTGGCGTTAGTTAATTCAGTCTCTGGTCTTTTCTTCTGTTACAAATTCATGCTTTATTTTTAGTCATAAATTTTAAACTAGTCTTGTTGCACAATGCTTTGTCCACCACGAGCTTGCAAGCTGTCTCTGATGCTGACTACATTACTCACAATTGCCATTCCTTTCAATTTCCAAAGTCTTTTTTTCTTTTAAGGGAGTAAAAGCTAATTCCTGACACTTACCTTTTACCCCTGTGTAGTATGTAAATAGAATCACCCTCAATTTCTACTTTCTTCTTCTTTTTCTTCCTCTTGGTCAGCTTTCAACTTCTGCACAAAACCTTCCTGTTTTTCAAGTTCAGTTCTGTAGATATTGAACACTAACACATAACATTTCAAATTATGCTCAAGGATGGTCTCAGTAACAGTCATGTCCATATATTTCTTCTTTTCAACTATAGCTGCAATGGGATTAGCAATTTCTAGTAATTGAGGGGTGAGGAATGGGAGCGGGATGTGGATGGACATGGCTGTCATTTCTTGGAATTGTGTTACATATTTATGTCCTAATAAAGTATTCAATTATCCTGCCCCTTATGTCCAGCATAACTTAGGCCATTACACAAGTATTTTCTGGTAACACACACGGGAGGTATCCCATTAAAGATGCCATTTACTCCATTAAGGGATTAGGGTTCTTAATGGCTTGATGAATCAATACTACTGGGCAAATTTGGATCACAGGATCTAGAACTAAGAGCTTCATTGTTTTCAAGATAAAAGATGAGATCTGAGTTCATTAAAAACAGCTGCTGCTAATGAAGGACTGGATATAGAAACAAAAATTTGTATCTCTCCTCCCCCTGGAAGCTTATGTTGTTTGACTTTGTTTACCCAAAGTAAAAAATTCCTTTAGAAGTGTTACTTTGGCTCGTCCAATTACTTGAAATGTAATTAGAGGTTTTCCTTTAACAAATGGAAACATTATTGTGTTTCCTGGAATAGGCAGTACGATCAGAGAGAGAATGGAAAGGCAAAACAACTGAACCACCTCTCCTGGCTAGCAGCTCTTGCAAAATATTGTTAACTATCACACAATTTTTTTATTATTGTTTTAAAGGGGAAAACATTCTTAGCAAGCTTTGGACTATGCTCTTGGGCACATGGTGTGATTCTTGGGGCTGTCCTGTGCAGGGCCAGAAGTTGAACCTAGAGGATCCCTTCCAACTCAGGACATTCTGTGATTCCAAGCTTTTCCTAGCAGTGACATTTCAGTGCCAATAGTGAACTTTTAAGAGGCTGACTGTCACATTTTTCGTGTTGTGCCTTGGCTTACTGTTACACAAGGCTGAGCACCTGGCTCCAAGGCACTAAACCTGAAATTTTTCCGGCTTCTTGGCTCTGCGGAAGTCCAAACCCTAATATCTAGTATGTTTTAAATGGCAGGCTGCATGTCAGTTGTCAGCTAAAATTGGTGATGTGTGCTCAGCTTTATCCTTTCCTGAATCACCCCTTCTATTTTATTTTTATTTGCAATTTTTCCATGATCTCAAATCATGGTCAAACTTCTGTGTCTTCTCATTCATCTTGAATTTGTTTCTCCATGTTTAATTAATACTCACTTCACATATGTACTTGAGCTGTCCCAAAATTTTAGGTCTCGAGGCATCAAGATAGGACAAGCTATTGATTGGGAAGAATTTCAGCATATATAGTGGAAAAAGCAACTGTTAGACCCACAATTTCAGTGGTCCAGCAATTTAGGCAAATGCTAATGTATTTCAGTCTCTCTGAACTGAAGACTCTCAGGGAAGACCATTTTCCTCCAAACTGAGGATTCATCAGGACAGCACAGTGACTAGAACATTTTATGGTGTGAAGGTTGAAATTTTGAGCAGAAAATAAGGGGTTTTTGCAATGTACTTATCCCTGACAGGAAATGTCTCTTCCCAGCAGTGGTCGTAGTTTGCATCACAGTTATACAGTTTTAATATTAATGTGCGAAGTAGGAAGTTATGTAAGATGTCAAATTTGCAATTCTCCCGTGTTTTGAAACCTGCTTACCATTTCCCTGAGCATTATAACAGCACAAAGTTTTGCTCCTATTTGCTGCTTTCAAAGCAAGATTTCCATCTATTGATTTATTTTTATCCCTCTTCCCCACTATATTCACTGCCTTAAAAAAAGCAGGTAAAACCCATGCCTCACAGAAAAAAATTAAAAATAAATATGAATACTGCAGAATCCTTAAATTTTCACTGTGGTTTGCACTTCTCCTTCTTACAGATAATCTATAAAACCAGTGCTGGATCCTTTGTTGTTGAGCTATAAAATTGTTCGTGGCAGAGTAGTGCAAAATGTTTCATGGAGCACGTGAGGGTATTACCTACATCAGTCTCTCTGCCTGCAAGTGTTTTCTTTCATCTGATTAATCAAAATAAAGTTGCTTTAACTCTCTGGCTTCTCTGAAAGAGGCAGAGATTTCTGATGTTTCTTTCCTTTCATCAAATGTCTGCATTGCCATTCTACAGTTTGTACAGAAACATTGAGCCTCATCAGTTAAGTTTATAACCCTAGAACGATTTTAAAGCTCATATTACCCAGGTGTCCATTCTTTTTTAGTGTCTCAACTGCAGGCCACAAAAGACAGTGGGTCCTATACTAGCTCCTGTTTCTGAAGGTTCAATAACAAGTTTTTATGGTAAATTAAGACTAATTGTACACAGCAAATCTCTACAGTCTAACAGTAATTAGACATGATTCACACAGATGCACAATCTCTGTATTTCAATACGGTGAGGCTGACCTCATTTGCCTCATAGTCATTTTTACATATTTATAGCCCTATCAGGAATGTTGTGTTTTGTTATATTTTTTTTTCTTCTTTCAGTTACTGTTAACTAGATTTAGGAAGGATTTATTATATTTAGAAGTTGAGGACCAAGTAAGACAATACCAAAAAATAAAAACACCCAAACCAAACAAAACACCAAAAATCAACACTTAAACATCAGAAAGGTAAATGCCAGAGGTACAACTTCAATAGTATTTCCTCAATCAGTTTATTCTAAAGCACAGGAACACCCAGGCATAATGGTGATTACAGCCTTAATGGCCTGGTTTGATTGCTTATTTGAGAAAGCTCCCTGTTTTACATTAAATTCTCCAAAACTATTTAAATATTGATTGAAATCTCTCAAATGGGTGCATAGTAATCCCATTCTTTATTGTCTCCATTGGTTTCTAATGACACATTGTTTACAAAGTCAAAAAGAGGAGTTTTAGCTCTATTTATTCCTTATATCTCTCTGCTAAACGTGCACTCTTAGCTTGACTATTTTTTGCTGCTGTCTCACGTTGCAAGTCATTGTTTTAAGGATTGGGATTTAAAAGGAAATAATATCCCATTGAAATTTCATTGCCTCAGAACATATGTTCAGATATTTCTAACAGCCTTCAAACTAGAGAAGAAAATGTCCTTAAAGGAGGCACATCTCTTCAAAGTGATCATCCTGAAGCTACAACTTGCCTCTGTTTTAGAGTAGGATGTTTATTTTATGTGCTTGTGGTCTCTTTGTTACCCATTTTGACCTCTGAAATGGTAACATATGAATCATTTACTATTGTATTTTTAGCTGTTACTACACCCACAAGACTTTTTATTATCAGCAAGAGTGGAGGTATTAAAGAGATTTGTGGGCCTCAGAAGGCTCAAAGCACAGTAGGGATGAAATTACAAAATTATATTGTTATAAAATATATTTCTAAAACTGTGTAAAAAGGCCCAGTGTTAATGAAAGTAATTGATAGCAAATACTGATTTCTTTTTACATCACCAACAAAGCTTTTTTTTCGGAGTAATAATGAGCCTCTTTTTAGTAACAATAGGAAACAAATGAGTCTCATGAATCATTTATGTGGCCTCATTCATTTCTATTATTACTTCTGCCATCAAATATTTTGGGAATTCAGCCCCTTTTTTTCTCTGTCTTTATATCTTGTGTAATGGCCTTTCTTGTGCTTTTCAGAAGGAAAATTGAACTTTCTTTTCCTTTAATGTACAGAAAAGTACCAGATCTTCCATTCTGATTCTGAATAAATGTTCCTGTTGCTGAGGCTTTTAGCTGTAGGAAGCCATAAAAGATGAATAATTGCTAAAGGAAAACAAGATAGGGGAAGTAAAACCCAATGTGCAGAAGGAATCAATTTTCAAAAGGTCAACATCTTCAGCACAGGATTTGCCTAAATTGGACAATTCCATAATATTTTATCTCTCAGTGATTCCACTACACTGAAAATACTCAGAAAGTGCACTGAAAGTGACTTGCCCATGTAGTGAGTTTAATTCCAAGTACCATTTCATAATGCTCAAAGCTGGATAATGAGTGTCAATAGACGCTGATGATTTTGTACTTTGGGATCTTTCAACAAAATATCTTCTTTTACTCTAATTTTGTCAACTATGCCACTCACCTTCACTAATTTCCAGCTCAATGTGGAACTGCTGTTTCCACATTCAGGTTTTATTTCTGGTTTATATTTTCTTAGTGCCATTTAAAATATTTATTTTATGTATTTAGTTCTCAAAAAATATGTGCTCATAATCTAGAATCAGCTGAGATTGTTGTTTTTTTGGCTTTTTTAATTGATAAGTACAGCTGAGAATATTAGGGAGCTAGAAAATAAGCTTTTTTAAAACGAGCCATGTTGAGCTCAGTCCACTACCTCAGAGGCCCAAAACGTAACACACATTAGAAAGATAATCTCTGCATAAATACTAATACTAAAACTAAGATTGCTTTAGCTTTAGTTCAGTTTTGGTGAGATTAGACTATGACAATTGCAACTTTTTTTTTTTTTTTAATGTACATTAATTTGGAAATAAGTGTGTGTTCATTGAAAAATACATAGTGTAACCTCTCTACGCTTCAACTTCTCCTTTCAGAGAATTTTTATGACAGTATTTAACATCCTTCTCATAGTTTTGAGGGGTTTTCTGGATGACTGGCATTATATTCCCATCAAGTGGCATGCTGACAGTTCAGTTTTTGCATAAAATTTTTAGCTGCAAATACTAGATTCTATCTCTCCTCATAAATAAAATGTGGCATCTTTCAGAAGGAATTAACTCCAGTGTTTGTCTTTATCATCAACATTTTTTTGAGTTAAATAGCTATTTTAACAATTAAGAATTGTTGCTTTTTCCTAATATAAGAAGACTGATTATAACCAGAACCCTTTTATGTGCCCAATGTGACAACAGAGTTGGAAGTTGTCTACTCTAAGCAGAGCCACACAGTAGCCTAAGGTATAGCCTCATTATGAGTAAAAAATGCTGATGCAAACCAATGTTAATCCATAGATCCCTTTAAATATATTAAGACAAGAGCTTTAGCAGGCAGTGAGGGAGCCAGACTGCTGGAGGCTGCTTCTCACCTATATGGGAATTAAGCAGAGGGAGAGAAGGGATCAGTGCATGGGGAAAGAGGGGAAACTGAGGGCCAAGCCCCAGAGTGACAAAAAATTTTTGTTCAGATCCCGAGATCACATTTTCTGCTGTTCCTTTGCTCAGTTCTTCCATTAGAAATATGTTAAACACAAGATTATTAATAACTGAAAACACTACATGGAAGCTGATTTCAGATATAAGTGTGAACTCTGTACCTTCACTGATGATTTTTCTTGGAAACTATCATAAAATATGCACTTTTAAGCTGTGATCTATTACTGAAGTGTTTTCCTAGTGGACTTACATGAAGGAATTAATGTATCTAGTAAATTACCTTTTTTTTCTACATAATGTGTAGTATGTGATAAATCATATGTTTCATAGCATAAGTATGACCTGAAATGGGCAAAAAAAAATCAACTTGGATTAATGAAGGAAAATTATGTAAGTATAAAAACCCGCTGAAGCAATGCAATTTCTATTTCTTTCTCTTCTAAAGAGAGCCTTCTCTTTTCTTTTAAAATATAATTGCAATAACTATTTCTAGCATAGAAACTTAAAATGCAGTTAACATGCCTATTTATGTTTCAGGAAAAAAAAACAACATATTGAAAAGTCAAATCAGTACACAGTCTCATCATTTTTCAGCTCCTTCTGTTTAATTTTTTTTGTTTGTTTTCCTTTTTTTAAGTCTTTCTTGGTCAGTTGTTTTTGCAGGCTGGAGAGAATGTGTTAAGTTACTGGATTTTCATGTTCTGGAAAGCTACCTTGCATCTCTATTCTGAAGCACGATTCCTGTTTCCAAGCAAGCAAGAAACAGAGAAAGAGTTGACCTTTGCAGCTGCCATTTTGGAAAAAAAAAAAAACTCTTCAAAGGTTGTTAAGAGAGAAGTCAGAAACCTGGGATGGCGAAACAGAAGATAATGAAAACCTTTAGTGCTGCAGGGAGAAGTGCTTTGCCAAAAGATGATGGCAGCACATCCTCTACTGGGTTTGTGTTGCTCTCTGGACACAAGGAGCAGCAGAAGGTCGTGCTGAGATTGCTTGTGATGCTGGATGACTCACTGGAGACAAGAATGATTCTAAGGCAACAGATTCCAGCATTTTAATCTTCCCACCAGTCTCCCAAAGACTCCTGTTGCCTTCAGCACTGCGTGGAAGCGCAGGTTTCTCTGGGGTTCTGGTTTTCTTTTCCAAAACAGGCCCTCCCAGCAACTCAGCAGTGAGATGTTACGAATTTAGAGAACAAGATGTAAATTGCCTGGAAGAGATCTGCAAGAGAGATGAAATGACCACAGCTGCCAGAGACAGAATGTGCCTGGACAGATGGGACACCCCTGACGAGCTGCAGCATCCCACACGTGGCCCCAGATCAATATTCTAGGACAGGGAAACAATCCCAGGACTGGGTAGAAAAAAAAAATTCAGGGCTATGGGAAAGAAAGGAAAACACTTCTTCAGACAGGTATTCTCAAACTGCCAGCACTTAAAATAGCAATCCTATAAACCTGAGCAAGGATGATCCCATTTTATTAAGGTCAGATGGAAAAGCAAAAGCCCCTATTAGGAATGATAAGAGACAGCCAAAGTGAATAGCATTGGGAAGATAACAGAAGCAAAAAGCCAATATCCCAGGCACCTAGACATCCCCAGCACAGACTGGGGCTGGACCTGATAGCAGTTAACTGCAGATTTGTTGTATTTCTCCCTGAAAGTCTCTCTGCAGAAAGAAAACCCCAGATCCCACACAACCCTCGGTGCTTTTACAGCTCTCCTAAAGTGCACAGCCAGGTCACCTTGCAGTGCTCACTTTCTCTGTCCTTTTGGAGCTGCTGCCTCAGATGTAAGGTGAGACTCTGCCACGTGTGAAGAACCACAAGAATTAATTCTGGTTGTGCTGGCCACCTGCTTAGGGATACTCGAAGCTGTTGTTATTCAAAACATATGTTCTGTGCTGTGGCTGAATCACCAAATTTAAATTGACATTTCACTGATACGAGGTTTTGTTTTCTGTGGCTTGGAGATAGCTGGTACTCTTTCTCATGGGACAGAGGTCTCCAGGACAGCATTAGGGACACCTCCAGAGGGTTTCGAGTAGAAAAACATATTTCTCTTTGATGTAGAAGAAATTAAACCAGATAAGTTAAAAACCATTCAGACTGCCATTGTTTTATCCCTAAATGACAACATGAAAAGTAATTTAAAAAAAATTGAACCCTAAACAAACCCTGAAACCACAACCCACACACCAAGAAAGGAATCTCAAAATCACAATTAAATGCTGAGAAAACCACACACCTACTAATGTGAGTATTCTCTGTTCCTAACAATGTTTTACACCTCCATCCAACATCTCATACAAACATTTGAGTGTGTCCCCTCAAAATAAATCTAGGAGCTAAGAAAGGCTATTGATTCACAGTTGTGAAAGATGTATAAATAAAGATGTCTCACAGATAAAAGAGACATCTGTTCACTCTGCAATAATACAATTCTCTTTATGGAGCACTCCCACAGCTTTTAAGCACTGCTCAATAGTGTAGGGATAAGACTGAAAGTGCATCAAGGAGTTTGACAGGTGGAATTCAATATCTAAAGGTGGTACTCAGCCACGAGTTTCCAATACATGGAGGAATTGCAATGAGGTCTCTATTCTTTGCAAGCCAAGTGTCACAGCTTTTCTCTCGGCCCCACCTAAAAGCACAAGCTGGTTTCAGGTTAAGGTGTGATTGTGTTCTGAATTTGGGTCATGAGTTGCATCCACAGAATTTGCCCTAAGTTTAAAGTTACAAGTAGTAGTACATCCAGGAGAGGCATTTTAATCTGGACACGCCTGAAACTTATTATCCTGGTCTTCTCCCTCCTGGTACCCAGTAGGAGAATGCAGGACAGGGTCCCTGTTTCCCTTCCAGGGAAGCTGAATCTGGACTGAAATAAAGAGTTTCTGTTACAGCCAAAAAAGGAAGGTTAAGAGCAAAAGGTACAATTGCAAGTATGACTAAGCAGGCAGATTTATGCTGAAGAAAGACCTCAGGAAAAGCAGGGTTTGGGCTTAGAAAGAATTAAGGAACAGCTGAGTGCTCCAAAAATACAGTATTAACAATCTCTAGCAGCAGCAGTATTCGTGTGCCAGAAACTCAGCTTTCTGTTATAGGACCCAGTTGCTATAGAAACTTCCAACTGGGAGCTAAATAAAGTAATTTCCATGCTAGTGTTGGTGTCTGTAACTTCAGCACCTGATGCTAACCAAATTGTGCTCAATAAACAAATTTAAACTCTGAAAGCCTGCAATGAGTTCTCAGTGTTTTCTATACAACTGATTAATCCCAATTGATCTTGGCTTAGAACTCAAGAGCATGAGAAATCATAGAAACAGATAAAAGACTACTCTGGACAAATATGCCTCTCCCTTGATTTGTTTCTTATCTTATTTCCTCCTTCTCCTACACACCTCATTCTCCTGTCTTAGGTATTTTTTTCTTTATTTTGGAATTGCCATTTTCATGGCTAACCTCATAGTTGAGCCTGGCATCTCTGATCCTCTTTTGGCAAATTAATTTTGCATTAACTGCTGCTTGCTCTTGCATCACTTTCATATTTCATTAAACATTTGCTTCAGGTTAAAAATTTGAGAAGCAATGTTAACAGCTGAGTGCAAATCCTTCTTTTTGGATCTCCGATGCAGGGTCTCAGGGATGAGGCACAAGGGACAAGTTTGCAGAAGCCTGCACTGGCAGCTCACACCATGGGAACAGTGAGAAATGCTCATCTCACAGGGAACATGGGCATAGATAAATCTGGTGAATCTGGATTCCAGGACAGCTAGGGTTAGGAACATCTTCTCTTTAGAAAGGAGGAATTGTTATTGTTGTTACTGTTGCACTTTCCTGTACTGGCTAGGAAACAAGAGATCACCCCAAGCATTTCAATATGCAGACTCTATTTCTGCATGACATTAGATACAAGTACAATTTATTAGAATAAATAACACTGGTGCCATGAGTAGTCATGTAGAACAGATTTAAAACTTTTTGAAATTTCTTTCTTATTGTTATAGAAGCTGTTTGAGTATTTCTGCAACATCTGGCAAGAGTTGAAGCTACAAATGTCACAGAGCAATAGCAGTGACTACCCTCCCTTTGACAGATTGGCCCTTCCTTTATATTCTAAGTGCCCAAAGCACGTGAAGGAATAAACACCTGGGATATGTGGCATTTCTGGGGCAAGAATGCAGAAGAGGAATGCAGCAGTGGTGGGAGGTGGAGGTTTTCATCAATCCCAGCAAAGGTGAGCAGCAGCAGACACTGTCACAGCCCTGAGAGAGGAGCTGGGGACAACGAGTGGACAAAGTGTGTGGGACCAGAGGGTCACTCAGCATGCAGGGCTAGACCCAAGGGGAGGGAGAGGTGAGCAGGAATAGCTCAGCAGCTGGTGGAGGAGAAGGGCAGGTGGCAGAGCCGCTTGGAAGAGCCCAGGGCTGTCACTCCTCAGAGCCTGGCAGCCACCAGCATTCGCTGGAACAAGAGCAGTGGTGGCTGCTGGCACAGGGCTCTCCAAGGCCTCAGGGACAGGCTGAAGAGAGGACAGGGCTTTGGCAGAGGAAGCTCTGGTAAACCAGATCTTATGGCATCTCCCTGATGCGTGGTGGGTTGCTGGGCTTGGGCAGGGGGTGGCAGGGAGCCGCAGGTCCCCTGCCAGGTGGCCAGTGGTACGTGGGTCCCTCGCAGGCTTGGGCAGGCAGCACAGGCAGCTGGTGAGCACGAGCTGCCCGAAGGCTCCCAGACAGCAGCAGGAGGCAGCCAGGCTGCCAGCCAAGTCTGGAGACAGTGGGCTGCTGACCCTGACAGGAGAGCAAAGTCTGGCTGGTAGAGATGCTCAAAGGAGCGCAACAACTTCCTTGGGAAGAACTGGACAGTGAAGTAGAGAAAGTCTATCAGTGTCCATATCAGGTGTCTATCAGAAAGTCTATCAGTGTCCAAATCAAGACCTTATGTCTGACGTCAAGGCCTTTGAAACAAACCTGGTGAATTAGGCTGGACTTTGAAAGATTTCGGTGGTACTTTTTCCATCCAAGTCAGTGTGATGATATCTTAATATAAAACTAGCTGAGACTTTGGAAGCAGAGCTACACTGTTCGTATCTTGTCAGAAGCAACGCGTGTGGGATGTATATGCATCCCAAATATACATACATCTATATCTGTGCATGTGCATACACATGCATATATGCAAATATGTGTAATCCCCTGCTCAGTGCACCAGGGAAATAGCTGCTCAGAGCTCAACTCTGTCCTGCTGCTCACACCACGGCCAGGCACTGAGGACATCACTCTGAAGTAAATATGATCCAGCAAGACACTTGCTTGACATGAAAGTTGTGTTTGCAACCCCTCTGACTTCAGGAGAACCTACCCACAAGCTGAAATGTTCACATATGCTCAAATGCTGTGTGGAATAAGAATGAGCTGAAATTCACACATTAAATTAGACCGTACTTAACTGCTGCCACATGTAGGAGATGCTTCCAAGCCTTTGGATGACAAAGGAGGCTGTGAGGAGAAGACAGGGAAGTATCGTTAACTATTTAGTTCCTGTGAAAAGGGACTTACCTCGGGAGAAATGAGGAAGAGAGGAGGGTGAGAATTCTAGGACAGAGAGGCCAGACTCGCTAGGTATAGAAATATAAGTTATTAACAATGAAACACAGGCATCTGCGGAGGAAGAATCAGAGCAGGAAACCATGAGGGGTGATCTGGAATGCCCCTTTTACTGAGGGTTCTCATCGAGCCTGGGGATTTTTAGCCCCATATTTTGGTCATGTAAAAATACATACAATTCCACCTTCTTCTTTGGTGAAACAGAGGCAGTTTTGCTTAGTTCTAAAAGGGTAAATAAGACAAAATGGAGAAGACTTGTATTTTTTTTTTTTTTCTGGTTGGACTGTAAGGAGGACATATTTGAGTCTTTAAGAAGTCTTTGAGAGTCTTGCTTTCAATGAACCGTGACTTTAAAATTTTCTCCATTTCAATAATTGACACTCAATTTGGATGTCTGTTATTCTATCTTGTGTCTGTTCTGTTTGCACAAGTTTATGGAAGACTTGACTGGATGCTTAAGTACAATGATACAGATGCAAAGCTCTTTTTTTTCGTAGAAGGGCTGCTTTTTACCTTGCTGTTTCAAGAAGATCAAGTCCTTGTGCAAAACACATACACAGTGAGTCACAGCTGAAATTCCACACTCTGTTGTGTTTGCTATATGCTTTGGCTTGCAAACAAGCCAAAGGGGCCACAGTTCAATGCCTTTCAAAACTGGAAAGCTAAGTTTGTAACGCCTTTGCATTGCTTCTCTTCCCTTCCTTTTTGTCCTTTGTTGCCTCCCTCAGTCTCTCCAGTCACCATTGTATCCTTCAGTGAGTGGGGAACGGTGGTGTTTATTCCTTCATTACAAAAGTTTCTTTTTGGGACTCTTCTCTTGCTTTTTTTCTTTGTCACATATTTTTTTCTCTGTAACAGTATTTCATGTTACCTGAGACGTGCTGTAGAGAATAGGTATGTTAATTTGCATTCCTGACACATAAATTCTTCCACTAAAAGTGTTTGTGCTGCCGAGCATCACAGACTTCCCTGTGATGAATCTCCCTTCTGGCGAGATCTAAGCTTCCAAGTACTCACAAAACCAGAGAGCTGCAAGCTGGTCTCTTCCCTGCCATCCATCTCAAGATCCGTGCCAAGCCTTCAGGTCTTTTCCTGGTGAAGTTACAAGGAGAGACAGAACCATTTCACTTGCAAGGGTCCTGCTCGGGCTGTGTGCAATGAGTTTCATACAAGCAGATCCCTATGCTTGCAGAGACTGGATGAATTTGGTGAGTTCTTGACAAAACACAAAGGACTTTGCCTTGAGAACTCTTTTCATGAAGTAATGGCCACTTGAAGAAGTGGGACACTTAGTGCAGCATTTTAGCCATGATGACAATTTATTTAGAAATGGAAGATATCTTGATAATCACTAATTGCCTAAACATTGTAGAAAGGAGCAGGCCAGGTGACTTACAGAATTTGTTCTTGTCTCTGAAGTCTCCAAGTTTCACAAAGGCCTCTCTTACCATTCTTCTTTATCAATCTGAACAAAGTGTCTAAAAAAGGAATTGTGTGATAAAATAAACTGTGGCCTCAAACTTGCTAGGATATAGATGCCTACTTAATTTTATATGCACTAAGGGTCATTGCAATGATTACTTAGAGCATATTAACTTTAGCATGTGCATAATTGTTCCCAGGATCAGGGAAGAACAGGTCATCTTTCAATACACAGGAAGCTTAATGAGGGATGAAAAGTTAAAATCCCAGATCTGAATTACTTTCAAACATGGGACTTCAGAATAAGTATCTAAGGGTTTTCAGGTTACCCATTCTATTTTTTATGTAAATTTCAGCAGAAAATTCTAGCTAACCACTTTAATATATTGGCTTACTCAGTTTTACTTTATGCAGTAATCTGGTTTATTTAAGCATATTTTATTTTAGAGAAGTGATTGACTTTTATAAGGAGAAAAAGGTATTTTGAGGACATAAAATTTATTTATAAAACAAGGTTCAGATTCTTAAGTGGGAAGATGGTAGGAAATTACTAGATGTTTGTGGAAAGAATTTCCTCTGGTTCTTATCTTACATAATTTTTTTTTATTTTTGCATCTCAACCCACTTTGAAGGAAAAAATAAGTGAAGACCTCGAGGAACAGTATTAACTTTCCCTCTGCTCACGAAAGAAATACCACTTCTTTGTTCATTTGTTTTATAAATTCAGCCAAACAATATTTTTCTTCTTTTTAAATCCTGCATCCTGTTTAATTTGAAAGTAACTTTTAAGAGCATCTGGAAAATTATTGTGAGAAAATACAATAAACAGGGGACAGACTGAGCTGATACTTTGCATTCCTCACATGCCCGTGATGAGATGAGTGGCAGCAGCTGCCCAAGTGGGAAAGGGTTTTAGCAGAGCTTGCTTCCCTGAGAGCTGCCAGGTTTCACCTCCTTCCCTGGATGCAGGAGGGTCCTGTAGCTCTGGGTGTTCAAAGTGGGTTGGCAGCTGGAACCCTGCAAGTGGAAGGAGGTGAGGTTGTCTTGGTTTGTTTTCTTGAGTAATGTTATTAATGAGCTATCTTTTTTTTTTTTCCTGATGAGGTGAACTTGTAGCCAATAACTTTGATTTTTAGAAAGGTCCACGAATATATTCCCTAGAAAAAGGGAGGGTTTGGGGTTTTTCCTTGAATTATTCATGGCTGGGATTTTTGTGGGTTTATTTTTTTTACCATAAGGATGAATTACCTGCTCATCTATTTCCTTCTTGACTTCTGTTTTGACAGACTTCTATTCTTCTGTTTTGACAGAGTGGTATATCTCTGCACACCCATCTGCTTTTCTCCTGCATTTTGATGGCATATGGGGTTTGGGGATTTTGGGGAAGGGGTAGAAGATGAAAGAGTTGAGCCAGGTTACACCATCATTTTCTAGAACTAAGGCATTTCCATGGTAAGGGCATGCTTTAAAACACCTAATTCTTTCAGTACAAAAATGAAGTAATAGTCTCATAAAGAAATAAACAGGTAAAATTACTTTTCTAGGGCTTTAGAGAGGTAACTGTTGGAACCTGCATTTGAATTCATGAGCACTGAACCAGAAACGATTCCAGCTCTACCTAACTTTAAAAATAAAGTTTACCTTGCTGAAAGTCAGTGTCCTCTTTGTCCATTGACAAAGGCTATAGTATTATAATGATTTCATGCTGCTGACTATGACTCTAGGAAATTCAGAGTTCTCTGAAACATAGTGGAGGCCTCTGTGCCTATATTTTGATGTAGAGCCATAGTACCTGAGGTATGGACATATCCTGATTTTTCAAAAGCAAGTCTCCAGGGTTTAAATGCATAAGTATTTTTAACTAAATGTAATAAATGTAGGTAACAGTAGTAAAATACAATTTTGACAGGGCTTTAACTAAAGGTAACGGTCTGGAGGCTATTGCAGCTGGACAAAAAAAAAGAGCAATATAAATAAAGAAGCTGCAAATGTGGTGGCAAAGGTGAAAACACTGATGAGGAATGCATTTAGAAGAAGAAAGCATGGGAGCAAGGAGACTACTTGAGGCAGCTATGCTGTAGGAGTAAATTGACGAAGGAACCTCATTTTAGGCAGCTGAATGGGCAAATTCAGGAAGGAATTCAAATGGAGGTAGGAGATTGTGGTCCTTCCATTTGATTACAAGGTCAGAAGTACCTATGGGAATGAGTGGCTGGGTTACTCAAAGGGTATAGAAGACAACTGTCCACAAGGCTGCCCAGGAGGCAAAGAGTGCAGTGAAACTACAAGAATATAAGTGGAAGATAATAATGTATGATATTCCGTGATGCTGATAATGATATTTCATGGAGTTGATTCGACAAGCTAAGAAACATGGGACTATAATTACTTAAATCTGGGTTTATTTTACATGAAAAGTGGGTACAGAGGGACATATGTCAGCAGAAAAAGTGACTAAAATGAGGATTTAAGTGGCAACATGTTTCACAATGATGCAATTGCTAAGTATCATCAAGGAACTGTTGGTGAAATCCACATTCCCAGAAGGATCTAAATCAGTCATAAATATGTGGGACAACTGTAACAATAAGGGCAGGACTTCATTGTGTGGGGAACGAAACACGAGGTAGCTCCAGGTGGGAGCCAGAGACAAGAGGCCATGAACTGCCACCCTTGTCACACCAAAGGGCACAGGGACCTGTGGCACAGCCAGGTGAGGGACACTGAGAGGCACGGCAGGAGCCCATGGCTTGGGAGGAGCAGCGAGACTTTGGAGCAATTGGACTGGGAGGGGATAAAAGCCCAGGGGTTGCTGTGTTCAGGATCCCTCCTTGGAAGCACCACCTCAGGCTGTTTCTGTGCTACTGCACTGTGGATAAATGGCTTTATGGAATGGGACATCTGAGACTCTGCTCTGGGTAACCTGGGAGCGAGCTGGTGAGGAAAGCTGGTCTGNCAGAGAGTCTCCTGAATGGTCACACAGGGAACTTTCCTTAACTATAGGAAAGAGCTACCTAGTACTGAGAAGCTCTTAGAAAATCCCTGCAGACAATCTAACTGAGATGTTAATTTTCCTTCCAAGAGCCCCAGGCTTGTCATTGACATTAGGGGAGTACTGGAGTGCAACAGCAAACGTTCAGGCAGGTTGCTGAGATTATCTGCTTTGCTAACCAAAATACAAAGAACAATAATTTTGTGTGTGTGGATGTTATCACTACTCATAAGGATTGTTACAAAGCAACAAAAGAATGACAGAGGATGGCATGAGCACTGTTGCTTAGAAAAAAAATCACGTTAATTAAATGTGTTTAAGGAATATGAAACCAGAACTTATATGGCAGCTCTTTTAGCTGAGACCTGAAACATGAAGCACAAATACGAAGCTTTCTAAGTAATCACAAACAGAATAAGGGAGGTTGTCTGGTTCCCATGCACTGCAGATATTGACAGACAGCACAGGAGCTCAAAGCTCAGGCTCAAAAAGTCACTTTCTCCTAGATGGATGTTACTTGATTTCTGACAGAGCTGGCAATGTTCTCTCTCTTCTTACACACTCATGAGCTCTGTATGGCTTGTCAAGCCAATAAAGTCTCACTGAACTGAGACTGCTTTCTAATTATGGTATATGACAATACCTGTGGAAACTCATTGCCTTCAATAAAATTGCAGAGGTGGAACTGATTGGAAGTTAGTGAGGGATCTGGTAAACAATGCTCAAGAAAGAATAGGATTCAGCATTCTCACTCTTAGTTCAGTTGTTTGCACAGAGCTAATGAGAACAAAATCTAGTAAAACACTCTGTGTGATGTGAATGGCAATGCAATCCTGCTGAATATAAAGATGCCATTGCTACAAAGAGAGCTTTCAGCATAGAAGTACATATTTATACAATCAAGAGAGCCTCAATGCTTCTCTAAGAATGTTTGTCTTTTTTTTCCTCTTTTAAACCTAGCTTTTAATGCTGTCATGTCCTCACAACAGGTGAGGTTTCAATCCATGCAATATGGAAGTCGTTACTTCTTGCCTCTTTTGCATTTTCATTATGGTTTTTTTCCACTGTTTTACTTTAGTTTTGCTCTTTATTTTATTTTTCATTTGTTGTGGAGAAAAAGCTTTGCCACATCCTTATACTGTTAGTCCCTGATGAACGCTTTGCATTTTTTTTTACTAAAAATGCAGAGTGTTTAATGGCAGATTTTGTGTAAAGAATAACATGTCAGGGTATTGTATAGAGCAATAGATAACAGTGTATCAACAGATTTATGGAGTTTATCTGAATGCATATTTAAAAATGCCAAATGTGCTTTCAACTCACTTCTGGCGTGTCTTTTGAATCTCATTACAGTACAACCTGAGGGGAGTTTGGAATCTGAAACAGAAGTAATTAGTTCTTTCTTTAAAGGAAATTTGCCCTTTCTAACAAAATATGAGCCAAGGCCATTATGATTCTTGCAGTATTTAGTACATAGAAGCTACTGCAATTCTAAGTGTCGATCTCCTGTGTTTGAAAAGGCTCAAAATCAAAAAAATATAGAGGATTTGCTCCTGATATAACCCTGACACCACAATTAAAAACAAATATTTCTCATTACAAATAAAATAACTTGAGTAGTGACTCTTAAGAATTTCCATTCCAATGTATTGCTTCACCCCACATGTGGTTGGGATGGACTGTTATGATCACAATACAGGGGATGGCATTAACACAAATCAGAATATATAAGATAGTCAAGGATGGAAATTGACAGGTTTTTTTCCAGGTTTTTCCCTTATTTCTATTTTGTCAATGCAAAATTAATATGTCATATTTGCTTCTTAATACTTGTATCAAGTCTACATACTCATCTGAGGGAGTTGGATGTTTTTGTTCACTGTAGACAACTCCCTTTTTCTTGAGATTCTTCTCTAAATAAATGCCGAATTGAGATCAGGAAGTAGTGTGGGATATTCTGCAAACTTTATTCTAAATGGTCATTTCCAAGCAGAAATAAACCAGAAGAAATAAAAAATCCGTTCCCAAGGACTTTACAGAACTACCCAGGTTTGCGTTTTTGATGGGTCAAGCAGTAGCAGAAGTGGCAAATTCTCAGGCCAGCAGGAGCAAAGAGGGTGTCACACAGCAGGTGTCAAGTGGAGTGTGCTGAATCCACGATTTTAAAGCTGAGGAGGATTTGGCACAACCTGACCTGGTTGTACATTTAATATTTTATTTGTATTCGTTAAAGGAAAGAAAATTTTGGGCTCTTTTTTACTGATTTAGCATTCTTCGTTGCTGTTCTCTCCCTCATTTACTTCAAGAGAAGCACTGTTAATGTTTCCAATTCTTAATAGGGATGTTTGATCTAACTTAGTGTCTTGCTTTTCTTAGAAACCTTTCAGAAGCAGGAAAGTACATGGGTGTGCATGCCAGGTTAAGTGTTTCACATTGATTATAAGTGACTAAGGCAACATCTGGCGACAAAATGAAGCCAGTTCTGGACCAACTGAAAATAAAAATTCATAGATTTTTTTTCTTTTTTCTTTTTCCTACCAGCCTCAGAGTGATGGAACTGATGTCTGTTCTTTTCTCATGGTTAACAAAGTTTCTACTGCTTCAGTGAGGTGCTCTGTGCAATCCATGTGGATAAAGCAATTTTGCTTTGTCCGTACGTGTATATAACATCCCTGTTTTTCTTGACTATCTGCCAGTGCACACTATCAACCTAATATTGCAACTTTAGCACTCACTTTTGAAAAACATTCTGAATTCCAGGGTTTTAAAATCCTAATAAATGCTTAAAAGAGATTTTAAAGTATTGAGTTCAGTGGCAATAGGTATTTTATGAATGCACATCCGAGGGTGAAAAAAAGAACATTTCTGCAGTTCTCCTGTTGAAATTTTACACATCCCTCTTGCCTTGTGGCCTCATGACACTGTTTGCTGGCATGTCCACCAACACTGCTGCCATCATGGGAAAAGTGAGTGAGGTGACTCTGTCAGTGACTGGTCACAATGGAGCAAACAGATTATGCAGCTGTGAGAGAATCATAGAATCACAGGTTTGGGTTGAAAGACGTATTAAAGATCACCTCATTTCCATGGGCAGGGACACCTCCCACTAGACCAGGTTGCTCAAAGCCCTATTGAGCCTGGAGTTGAACACTTCCGGGGATAGAGCATCTACAGTTTCACTTGGCAATCTGTTCCAGTGCCTCCTCTTTTAAAAACACCTCCACAAATCTCGTATATCACTCACTTCAGTTAGATTTCTTTTTTTTTTTTCCTTCCCTCTGCTCCATCTGCAATTGTTATCTCCTGCTGGACAGTGCTTTCGTAAAAGCCTCACTGAGTAATGTTACTAGAAACCTTTCATCTTTCTTTGGTGTTGGTCTCATAACTTCGTTAATCGAGGATGACTTCAGTGGGGTTGTTTGTCTCTCTAAGGTGAATCCTTATTGGTTAAAGAAATGTTGATACCAACGCAGTTAACAACACTTCACTCAAAGGAATGTGAGTCACATGCCTGCCACAAGTTTTTTTTCTTTTTTACTGTCAGTCTTTTCCTAAAAGAAATAGTGCCTTCATTCGTAATATTGTTATTTATACTACTGAAATATCATGCTGTCTGATATTTTACTATAATTGAATTACATTTAAAAAGTCAAAGGTTAACATCTTGAGAAATCATGTTTTTATGAAGTGGCTTATAGTGTTTAGTGCAGTGAGTACTAAAGAAATCAAAAAACCGTCTTGGCCTTGTTCCAAGGTTTTGGAATGTGTGTGCCAACACTCACACAGAGGAGTGTGTGGCAATAGCTGCACCAGTCCAGGAAGTGTGATAACCATGTTGGAATGGTGTTGTACCTGACTCAATAAGCTCCACTTCTGAGCAGGGCTTCCTGTTTCAATTCCAAGAGCATCTCAGCGACAGAAAATTTCAACTCTGTATTGTATGACCACTCAAATGCAGAGTCTGTGCACCAAGGAGTGGTTGAGCCTTTGGACTCTGGGGATCCTGCATGTAAAAAGCTGTTAGAAATGTGCTACACTGTGGAACTCATGACCATGAGGGTATGCTGGCAGTCACCACATTATCAAAGAAGACAGTGACAGGAAATTTAGGGAGCATCTGGCAAAGCCAGCACAGGCAAGTTTCATAGGCAACTGCAAAGTTCTTTTTGAGGTTGTCATAGCAGGAAGGAAAGCAGTGTGACCCTCCTGTTTCAAGTCCATTTTCCTCCAAATTGTTATTGTTCCTGCACAAAGTCATGAGGACAAATTGAATCGACAGAAATAAGAGCAATCAGATAAAACGACAGGAGTCTCAGACATAGAGTAATCATTGACTCGTGAATGCAAAGCCCATTGAAATTGTCATTGTCCATCTCATTAAGAAGTGGTGTTTCCATCTTTTTTTTTTTGAAACTCTCAGGGTTTAAGTATTGTGAAGACGTATTTTTTCCAAATTGTCTGTCAAAATTTCATGCTACAGTTGCTGCTTTACTGCATTTTGAGTTTTGGATGGGAAATTGGGAGGCTTGTGAAAAAATTCTCAAGGATGACCTTAATCTTTAACCAGTATGGGGAGCAAAGGTAGCAGTCTCAGTTCAGATGTGGCACAGGAAAAGGGAGGAGGTCTGATGCTCTGTGGGTAGTGTTGGACAAGGGTGATACATAGACTAATTTAGAGGGGAAGGACCTTTGGAATTCTTCTGGATCACTCCCATACTCAAAGCAGAGGTGGTTTAGATAAATGGTTGACCATGACCTTATATATCTCTTATAATTTCTCAGAGTGATTTAATCTTCGAGGGGCTAGAGCCATGCCTAAAATGGATTTACCTCATTGTATTTTGTACCTCCTTTGACTGTATTTCAATAGTTATGTGCTCTGTATTGGTTTGTCAGATGGGGATATCCCTTACTGGGCCTGTCCAAGTCTTTCTTATTTAAAACTTGGCACAGGGAATTGAGAACAATGGTCTTGAGATGGTGCCTCTACTACTGAATAGAACTTCTATTCTGTGCTGGCAAACAGATGGTGGGATACTTCTTGGGCCCTACAGTCCTGCTTTTGGTTTCTTAAATTAATTGGACTCTAATTTCTGATTCTTGATTGCTTCCATGTAAGCATACTGACTACAGGAAGCTAATGCTGGCACCTGGCTTCTCATTTCTGAAAACAGGAATAATATGATAGATAGCAGCCCTTTCTTTCTGATCTCTGCTGACTGTGTTGCAGATACGTTTTGTCAAACTGTGACTTTATTTCTGCATATTTATGTGGATAATGGGATGATTAGTAACAATTTTAAACACCTCTGACCTGTATTGATTCTCTTAAACAAATGCCTCATTCTTCACCTTTTTTTTTTCTATTCTCAGAGTTTTAAAGTGGCACTGTGCGTATTAGATATTAATACATTACATTAGTATAAAATCTCTCACATACAGAAATAATAGCAATACAAAACTCTGACTTCCTAGGGAGGTGTTCTATCTATTTAGCCTTACTTTTGCAGTGTGAAGTACAATTTACTGAAATAGCTGTTTAAATCATCTAATGGTATAGTGCATTTAACTTGATATGTTATTTGTCTTGCTCTTAATGAATCTTTGATCAGTTTGTACCTAGTTCACTTTTTTTTTGTGTGCTTTACTGTCCACAGGAAAAAAAAATAGTAGGGCCTTAATTTAGAAAGGTCAAAATGGTAAACAAATTTAAAAGGGTCAATGTACTTCAGAGTGTAAAACCACGTCAGGTTGTGGAAGGATTGTTTTGGTCTTAATTCTCTGCATCACAAAAAGGTGTCAGTCCTCCTTAGAGCTCACTGATGCTAACAAAGGCAGACAAGAGCTGGCTGGTAAATCTGGGCTTTGCTGTTGTTTTAGACCTCTACTTTTTCAGCAGAGTATTTCAGTGTGTCACAGCATACAAATAGCCCTCACAGAGCAGGAGAGCAGAGTTGATTACTTGCTACATGCACAGCAGAGCCGATTAATAGTGATGAGCCTGCCTGGTGGATTTGATTTGGTAAGATTTGGGTTTGGTTTTGTCTCACTTCCATACCTGTACCCGGCATGTCTACTCTCCACATGAATGGCATAACTCCTATTATTGGAAAACTATTGTGTGCACCATGAAGTAAAAGGTTTGGTTTTAGCAACGATTTTGAGGGCCCAAATAAAATTTTCAAAGAATTTTACCTTGGAAGACAGAGGAGAAAAGTTGGGGTTTTTTGTTTTTTTTTTTCTAAATAAAAATAGTTTCCTTAGAGAAAAAGCTCTCAGATCCATGTTTTCAGCTAGCTTTGTAATCACACGAGTTGTTGAAATGTTTTGGGCCAACAAACAAATCCTATGATGATTTCAAGGCAGGGTCAATTAAAATAAACAAATGTTTTTGCTTTCTAGGGAAGCTTTTGTGTCAGTAATGAAACGAATTACGAAGTACTTCAAAACAAAAATAAACACAGACTACCAAGAGTTTTCATTTGGGAACAAGTAGCTCATAGAATGGCGGGGAAATGTACAGCTTATGTGCAAATCTTGTATTGCTACTGCTCTAATACCAGCACTAGTAGTCCCATTAGATTAATTACTCTTGAATTTAGAGAATCTGCTCATTTGTAGAAGTCCCCATTAGTGTGAAGCAGGCCTGTAGCATTGAACTCAAACAAGGATTAAGAGCCATAAAAAAGCAGATTTTGGTTGTTTCTAATACTTTTTTGCAACTGATACTTTACAGACTCTGTCTACCAAATATGTGACAGATTTTGCAGTGTATGGTCTTTTTTTTTTGCAATGTGATTTTCCACGATGTGACCACATGGTTTAAGCTGAAATGTGTTGCTTTCATGGCGCAATGGTAAGAAAATAGTGTTTCTCTTGCAATTATCTATAGTCTTTAATAAGAACACTCAGGACTAGATATATAAATTTGCTAAACTATTACCTGTCAGGGACATGTATTTGGGGAATCATTGCAGTGATGTGACTGTAAAAAGGCAAAAGTCTCCCCATCTGGAGCAGCCTAAAAGGCTCAGATCCAGCACTCACCTCCAGACAATGGACTGTCATTTTTTGTTTCTTCTATTCCCCTTGTATGTTTAACCACTGCTATATTTTGTGGGATTCTGGGCTTGTCCACGTAGTGATGTCCTACGTACTGATGTTGCATGTCGGGAATCTCTGGTGGGATATCAGTGAATAAACTGCTGTAATTAAGGATATTATTTCTCCCTTTCTAACCCCTAGCCAGCTTACTAACAGCACTATTCCTACAATCATCAGTAAAGACAGGAGTAACTGCTCTGCTTTCAAAGTGTGCCAGTAAAGTCAGAGAGAGGAGAATGGGTGTGGCTGCTCAGTATCTGATGGGATGAAGAGATGGCAACAGTGCCAGAATAAATAGAAAGCAGCCTTATTGATAATTACCAATAGAGCAAAGATGGCAGTGGTGAGAGTACAGGAAAAAGAGCACAGGCATGATGAATGTCAGTCATTAATATACGTATTTCTGGAAAATATTTCTATCACTTTGTTTTGCAGACATTTCTGTTACAGTTTGGGTGGGGGATAGCATTTATAGGTTTTTGGTTGCTTTTTTTCTTATCTCCAAAGCATCAGTACATAATATACCACGGCTGGGTGTTTTTGCCATGTGATGATACTTTCAAGGTTGTGAGGAGGAAGCTGCTATTATTCCTGTCTGTAGGTTTTCTTTGTTGTGTTTTTTTGTTTCCTGAACTGCATCCATCTCCTGTATTCCTGACTTTCCTTTGTAACTCCAGCTCTGCAAATCTGTGCCCTGTAGCATGATCTAATCTAAGGAACATAAGAGTTCACATGAAGCTCCCAGCCCCAGAAACACAAAGCTTTGCTTGTTTTTTTTTTCTTGTTTGAAAACAGAAGTGTTCTTAATGTTAAGAGGAGAGAAGCTGTTCGTGTTTATCTGTGCAATGTAAATTGAAACTGGGGTTCAGAAACATTTGCAAGATCATAATGCTATCTTCAACTCAGCCTTTAGAAGCATCAGATATATCCAGTTGTTTGAGAAATGAAGCTTAGACAGCAGCCCAGCTTGCAAAATCTTAGCTTTCTTTTTGAGACTAGGATGAAGATCACGAGTGCATGATGTGAGATGTCACACATGTACAACACTGAGAAAATTTCTTCAGTTCTCATAGGAAAAACTGTATTAGATACTGATTCATGGGCATTTTCTGGTTACTATGTGGCTGATGTGGGTTATTCACCTGCAGAAGAAAACTAGAAAACCAGTTTAGCTATCTGTATCCACAGCCTTCTGCAAGTTACTCTTGGCTTCCAAGCAACTGCAGTGAAATATTTGTGAAATATCCAAGCAGGATAGATGATTGTAATATTTAGGTAGTCCTCAGTATGTTACCCTGCCTTTTCTGGTGACAGAATGATACCTTGAGCTGACTGTGTATCTGCTCTTGCTGCAAGCATGTCAAGTGTAAACTGGTAATCATCTGGGGAAAAGGAAAGGAGGGACAGAATTTGTATGACAAGAATGGATGCTCACTGTAATATTTTTTTACTCTTGTTGCAATACTCTGCTAGTTTGAGTTTCTAGAAATATGGAATTGGCATACTTCCTACCAAATTTACGGCTGGCTTTAGAGAACACAGCATTCAAGTGTAAAATAAAGTTACTTCATAAAAGAAAACCGAGGATGTCAATTGGAGGGGGGAAAAAGAAAAGTTAACTTCATCCATAATTTGTAGGGAGGAAAAATTCCGTATTTAAAAGACTTGCAGAAAGCTCATGATTCTTTGAGAGACAACTGTCATAAAGATGGAAACATTTTGCTGTGCTTTGAAGAGCCCCACAGTGAAGATCTTTGTAATGGTCCATCTCATACACCAGCTGAACAGAGACCAAATCAGCCAAAGGCAAGAGAAATTTTGGAGGGAGAATAAGACACTTTAGTTTTTCATGGCATCATCAGTATAATTATGTGGAATGCAGCAGATGTTTAAACATCACTCCTTACTGTCGCTACTTTTCTCCCAAAAAGAGAAGAGGTCATTTAAGGACTTGACCTATGAAGATGTTTCAAACAACTGTGTACAGGGCTGGTAGTTTGGGGATGACCTTTAAAAACAAAAGACTCTTGAATCCGTAGACTATTTCTTGCTGTTGTTAAAACACAATAACACATTAATTTATTTATTTATTTAGGAGAAGTGCCGCAGCCAGCAGAATCATCGTAGTCAAGTGGCTGCTCACTTTGCAGGACTCCTGCTCTGGAGCAGTGCATCATTTTTACATTTTCTTTATGCCAGAGCTCCTCTGGGCATGACATTTAAGTCTCTGGTGCCCCTAGAGTCACTGAGGAAAAATGAGGCTTCAGATTAGAAGGGTTTAACTCAAATGCACAAATCTTCCTTTCTTTCACTGTCGCTCCACTAATGCTGTGAGAAATTTCTGTACTTGCTTTTCTGATTCCCCTTTCTCATCCTGATCCCGATGGCTTTTTGTTTCCTCCTCCTTTCCAGCTGCCATCACTCTTTTTTTCCCTCTCTCCTTCTTATCTCTCAGATCTTTGCTTCCTGCCTCTGTCATCTTGCACATTTTTTTCTTGTCTCAGCAATATAATTTATTGTCCAACTCTACAGTCTTTTCAGTTTTCTTTAGTCAATAAGTGCTTGCAGAGTACTTAGTTAGAGAAAGTTTGTTGCCTGTAATAGATGTGCATAACTAATCAATGTAAATGCACAACATAGAATTTTAATTAGTGTTATAATCTGAACGAAAACAATGAGACCTCTCTTCCAGCTCAGGTTTTGTTGCTAGTCAGCATGTTGCTGACTTGGAAACTGCTGCTGTTTTCCAGAGCAGAAAAAAAACCCTTGTGCTAGGTGTTCCAATGCATTATGTCTTGCTATTTCTTACAGAAGGGCTAACAATATAATAATCTCTTTTGAAAATTCTTTACAGCTGTTTTGTACAAGATTATCTGGGTAGACAAGGTTACTAAGAACTATAATATTTGTCCTTGAAACACCAGACAAAGCTATGACAATGAATGTAAATAGTTAATTGGGAAAGACACACAAATTGTAGAATAATGGTCAGATTATGGACATCTGAATGTGTACAGGTGATGTAATGGAGAGTTTTCCTTACACTCTACAGCCTTAATGTCAGTATGAAAACTCTCTACTGCTGTTCCATAATTGATGTTTTTAACCTCACAAGACAGGAATGCAATCAGATTGAACAGTTCCCATTCTTGTTCACAGACCAGGTTGATAAGCTGACGTCCTGGTTGTTAGTGATGTACACGACAAGGCTTCAACAGCACACCTTGCTGCCTGAGAATTTGACTCTGGTTTCTTTTTGTTTCGTAGAGCCTTCGTTTTTGGTAGAAATTGTCATGGGTGCCTTTTGCATAGAGGTTCTTGAAAAGGAGACTTTGTGTCACAATGCCGTTTCTGGTTTTATTTCTGCAAATACTGCAGTCACTTGATTCTAGTGGACTTCTGCACACTTAACAGAATATTCAGGATTTCATTGTAGTGTTTGAAGCAAAACTCTAGACAGTTAAGCAGCAAAGGAAGAAAAGCCTGTGAATGCCTTTCTGGAAAATGTCAACCAAGCAAGTCTTCTGTCAGGAATTTATATATCAATCTAATGTAAATTCAGGGCAAAAATACACCATGTGCTTTCTCTGACACCTGTCCAGACCACTCAGCAGCTGTAGGTGTCCTCAAAAGCATATCTGGGGATATTAGCAGTGGAAATATTTTCCGAGCCCTCTTATGTGGATAGATCACAGCAACAGTGACATTGACCTTCTGTCCTCTGCTTGGAAAGATGAAGGATTCACAAAGTGAGTAAGGGCAATTCCTGTCTCCAGATGCAGAAACACAAAGGGCTGCAATGGAGAAGATTAGTGATTGAATCTTTGACTTTTGTTATGCTGAGTTTACAGATCTTTCAGCCAGCGGGAGGTGATATTAGTGCAAAAGGAGCAATTGAAACCAATGGTGCCAAGCACTGCACAAATACAAAAACAGTGTCCAGTCGGGTCCCATGGAGTTTTAAGTAAGGGGAAAGAGGAGGGTTTAAGAGGCAGGGTGTGTGGGAGCAAGGAAAACCATGACTTTCACGTCTTAATGGTGTTTTTATGATTGGCTGTACTTGTGCTTTTTCTGTGGATTCGTGTTAGGAAGAGAGACATTTATTTGAAAGACAAAGGGAGCATGTGTTAAAATAGAATGCTAAAGTAAAAGACTGACGTTTTCAATCTTACTGATGTAAGGACTTGAGTAATTTTTGTATTCTAGAGATACATGGAACAAACCACCAGGCAGCATTTTGGGAAATATGTTTTCTCCAAAGAGTACCAAAGGCATGGTTTCAGTCTGAGATTCAAATGATTTATTACTCAGGTGAAGGAGTAAACGGCACATCATGACTTCCTTGTTTCTTCATTTAAAACAAGAATAGAGAAAAAAAGAATTTGGTTTTTTTTATTTGTTTTATTCCTTGGTGTTCAATTTATCCCATAATTTATCTCTGATATTTTTATTTAAAACTCGCCATCTCAACTCCTAGTGGAGTATTCAGCCTTCCTCTAATTCCCTGATGGCTGCAAACTTTGCTTCTTGCTCAGTCTTGCTGTGCAGCATCCATAGAAACTGCTACAGGTTCCAGTTCACCAAATACACTACCAGAGTGCAAAGGGGTTGAAGATCTGTAGGAGCAAACATTAACTCCTTCACAGAGCAAAACTCTTTATGGCACTAGTCTGACGATGGTAGAAGGAACAGACTTTGGGTCTTCTCACAGAGGTGAGCCTCTCTCACCTTGAATGGGGAGCATAAAAACCAGAACCTCAGACTACACATTGTAGGTGAACCTCAAAAATCTATTTTGCTTAGCAGGGAGTAGATTTCCTCCCACCCTCATTTCTCTGTCTTGTCTTTTTAAGGGCCAAACACTAGCATCTGAAAGTAATGGTTCCTTTATTCAACACTCCATTGAATTTTGGTAAAACGAGACAAAAGTGTCCAGGCAGATCTCGCCCTTGGGTGTGAGTACTGTGAGTGCTGTGATGCTGCCCTTCAGCAGCATCCTCTGATGGCTCCCTAAATGGTGCTGGCAGGGTCTGGGTGACTGCATAATCTGGGAAGAGGATGTTTCCGTCAGACACCAGTGACATGTCTTCCAGCTTGAGCCCTAAATCAGAAAACTTTGTGATCGTGATGGCTGAAACGTAATGGCTGCAAAGTAATGTTGCAATTATTTTAGTGCCCTGAGTTACGCCCATTGTGCTTCAAATGTGCCTTCAAGAATATATTGACTCCTTTTAATGGACAGGAATAACAGAGGTTATGATTTATTAACTGAAAAACATGCTGCAATTAAGTAAACTGGTAACTTTTTGATGTGATATCTGATACCTCCCCTACTAATTGTGGACTAATGATTTTTCTATATGTACAAAATATGCATTTGTGTTGGCAAAAAAAAAAAAAATTGTGTGTGCTAAGTTTTGCAAGAACATTCTGTGAGATCAACTTAACGTCTGAATTTAGAAAACATGGCCTGGACTTTATTGAAAGGCTCCAAGTAATGCTGTAAAAAAAATTCGTAGTGAGGAACAGCTTGTTTAAGAAATTCAAAATTACAGCTTAAATATATCAGATGATTTGGATGTCCATCTGGAATTCAAGTGTGGAATTCTCTGTGCATTACACATGAGAAGACACTGAGATACAAGAACAACTCAAAATTCAATGAGCTTTTGGAATAAGTTACTAACAGGAAAGATTCTTGTGCCTCAAGAGTGTTATTTTCTCATCAAGTACACACATATCCAGCTGTTTTGTGGGGTTTTGTATTCATTATACTTATCTGGAAGTGCAGCATTCATTACTTTGCTTTAAGCATGTTAGCAGTGTGGGTATAGGACACAGATTTATGTCTGAACCTGACCCAAGTCGATGAATTGACTCAATAAATGAAGTGATGTTTGGAAGCTATGGGCAAACAAACAGTTATGTGAGAGTAAAAGATGCAACAGCTCAGCAGTCCTGTAGTAGGGAAATTAAATCTGTCCTCTGGAGCTACTCAGTATTTTTTTTTTTGTTTGTTTTTTTGGGGTTTTTTTCTGGTTTGTTTGTTTTCCATCTGTGTTTCTTACATGTTAGACTTCATTCTAAATGCAAAGATTTTTGGACTGGTAAGAGGTTAGTTTTTTTTGTTTGTTCTTTTTCTTTACACTCTGTCCATGAAACAGATGATGAACAGCTTTGGAGAGAATCATGGAATCATTTAGGTTGGAAAAGGTCTCTAAGATCACCAACCTAACACTGCCAAGCCCCAAAAAACACATCATCACATCTTGCAAATCTGAGCAGCCTGTTCCAAAGTCTGACCACCCTTTTGGTGAAATATTTTCTTCTGTTATCCAATCTAACCTTCTCTTGTTGCAACTCGAGGCCATTTCCTCTCGTCCTGTCAGTAGTTACTTGTGAGAAGAGGCTGATCCCAGCGGGCTACAACCTCCTGTCGGGGAGTTTAGAGAGGGATAAGGTCTCCCCTGAGCCTCCTTTTCTTGAGGCTAAACAACCTCAGCTGCTCTTCATCAGACATGTGCTCCAGAGCCTTCCCCAGACTGCACAAATTAAGGGCTTTTTTGTTTTGTTTTTTGGGTTGTTTTTTTTTTTTTCAATGTGGATTCCATGGAAAACTACTGCTCTTCTACCATCATATAAAGCACAAAATAATTAATAGGTGATTCCTGGTACCAAATTGGCTGTGCCAATATGACTGAACTGGCTCCTCTATCATTCCATATACTTGCAGAAATAGGTGTTTATGTGTCCAAAGCCACATGCGCTGTCCTCCTTCCTTCCTTCTGGAGGAATTCCACACTGTCCTGAAGATGCCTTTCAAAGTTCTAACTTGGAAAAAGTAATTTTGGGCTGTACCTTTTCCTTCTTTTCTCCCTACTTGTAATTCTGTGTGCCTGTACTTGAAAATACAGCCTGGATACATGGTGTATGACCAGAATCTGAGGCTGGTGGAATGGAGAGTGTTGGGAATGTGTTACTTGCTCACAGGACTGCCTTTCTCTTTTGCCATGAGCTTATTTTTTTCCCAAGACACCAAGACTTGGTGTCTTGGGTGGGGTTTTTAACAACCTGGCCTAGTTAGAGGTGTCCCTGTCCATGAACTAGGTGATCTTTAAGGTCCCATCCAACCCAAACCATTCTATAATATTTAGATTCCAAAATTACACTTGTTACTCCCACAGTTTGAGGCACGAGATACATATGTGAATATTAGTTGCTTTAAGAACAGTGTTTTTCTGGAACACATTTTTTAGCTTAAATGGGATACATATGTATGTGTGTGTGTAATACAAATGCATAGATATATTTACAGGCAAAAATATGATAGTAATATAAAAATAACTGGGATCTGAATCAGATAAAATTTATCTTTCCTTCTCTTTGCAAAGTCTTCTGCAAACCAATTAATCAAATAATTTTTCCCTCCATCTGTGAAATAGTGTTCATACTCATCTTTAAGCAATTTTAATCTCTGTTTAAGCGTCACTATCTGGAAGTAATGATATTAATTAGATCAGTGCAAGTTCTTCCCAGGCATAATGACAGCTATATAGGAATAAATGGTTTATCAGGTATTTTTGGCTACATGGAAAATAGAAAACCTTACAGTGTCTTTGAGTTTTGGCAGTGACTTCACAGTCTCAGTAACACTGTGGAGAGCTTGGGCTTTTCAGACAGTAATCCAAATGGGAAAGCAAACAAAGTGTTTCATCCTCAAATTTAATGCATGAGACAAATAACTGCACCCTGGGACTCATATTATTGTGAGTAGAGGGAAATTGTGACTTTTAGAAAATGTTGGTATAATCATTTTTAAGAATACTGCAAGACAAAGATGAACATATTGAAAAGCATGTTTAGAATAATGAATGGTAAAGATGCTAATAATATTGTGATAATTAAAGAACAGAAACCGTACCTGGAATCAGACAATGAGCATTGGTTCACCTATAGAAGAGCTCTACAGGTGATCTAAAGATATATAGATTTATATTAGATTTTAGATTTAGAGTTTAGATTATAGATTTACATTGTAGATTTAAATACCCTATATTTTGGGGTACTTAGGTTATTGCTACTGGCTTGATGATAATGCAGCTTTAAAATGTTGGGGTTTTTTTCTGCAAAGTTGCCCACCATTGCTGACATTGATCACAGTGCTTATGTCCATATGTTGCTTGAAAGTACCTTTAAATGCCAGTAATGAACAGTCTTAGAGGTTCCACGTCTCACTAGATTTATGTATTTTTCAAGCCTGAAATCTGTTGTGGGCTCAAACTTGGATTATTTTTTTGATTTTTTTGACCAAGGAAAACAGCTTCCTTTGTCTAATACTAGTTCCTTTCCCCATGTGTTTTTTTGTTGTTTTCTTTTTGGTTTTTTTTTAGTTTTTTTTTGTTTTGTGAAATCTTTGGGCTCTTATTTAAAGAAAGAGGGGCTGTTTTCTCTGCATTATGGTGTCTTGGGTGAAATCAGTGCATCTCAGAAGCTTTTATTCTCATTATTCTATAGAGGAAAGGCCTGGGAAATAACAAAACCCTTATTCAGGTGGCCTGGAAGATTTTCATCTCATCTTGAGATGTGCCAGAGTACCTGATAATCGGCAAACAGCTGCACTGTCATCTCCTTTAGGTACAATTTTGTCCCGAGCACTGAGGAGGAGGCAGAGAGTGGTGAGGGCACATCCTGGGGTCTGAGGGGCTGGGTTCATAAAGCAGCAGGGGCAAGGTTGTGTTCAAATGGCAAAAACATTTTCTGGTCTTCTGATATGCTTGGAATATTGATTTGTTTGGGTTTTAGGACATTAATTTTAAATGATTTTTTTTCCAGTCAGAAATAGTGTAGTGCTTTGTTGCATGAAGAGAATTAGTATTTTTCCTTCATCGGATGTTTGCTGACAAATGTGTCATCAATGCTATTTGTTATTTTGAGATGAAGTACTGTAAAATGTACATAGCACATAATCAGCTATAGATTTGTAAATAAGAGCAAATTAGAGTTTCAAAGAGGGAGTATTCTTCTTTTCTTTCTTATAAACAAATTCTTATTTTTTTCCTGTAATATCAGTTTGGTTTTTGAAGTTAAAGCTGCCATTGGTTTACAGGAATTTTGCTAAGAGTACTTAACTTAGGAGTTTTATGAAGTGTGCATCGCTTATGGAAAATAGAAAATCTGAAAACAGATCTTCCAATTCAAATCCCAGACTTAAAAACCCAAACTAACCACTCTGTCCCTTAATAAAGTGTTGCAATTCTTGTGTTATAATATCCTGAAGTATGGACTGTGGAAAGGTTTCTATGAGAGACATAGGTATTAGAAAGAATAAACAATATGCCATTCCAGAGAAGGCTTATTTAAAATAATTTCCTTAGCTGTGGTTTCTTCCCTTTTGTATTTGCCTTTTTTGCAAACAATCTGCCATTCTCAGCTTAATATTTGCATGGAGAAATGCTACTACATAAAAAGGAAAGTTTACAAAGGAAAATGATTTCTAAATGGGGTGTTCTGGGGACAGACAGCATCATGGAAATGCCAGTGGGAGGAAGACCTGGAAGCAGAATAGGCACCAATGACCACAGCTACAGAGAAGAGCAGTGGTTGCAACTAGGACTGATCTTTCTGAAACTCTTTAAAGCCTCACTAGTAATACATCATATAAAATAATCAGCTCAGGGGGCCCAGGGGACAATTGCATCCACAGAAATGGGAAAATCAAATCACACAATGTCCTCAACCACCTACTGTAAACCCCAAGCCTACTTTCCATCTTCTTGTTAATTTTTTCACTTCTTTTCGTTATCCATACCTCAAACCTTGCACAAATTCAGCAGCTGCAAAATAAATGCACTTACAGAATTAATTAGGGGTTGAGTGTTGCCCATAATGCATTCCTTCCAGAGGGTACCTATAGACTGTCTGAATGCTTCAACTTAAATCCACTCCAGCTCCAAGGCAGCCCTCAAAAACAGCCTCACATGTGTGTAGCTCTTGTTATTCTCTGGCAGGCAGAGAATAAGGATTGAAGGCAGGAGCAAGGCACGAAGATGAGAAAGGCAATCAACTTTCTTTTTTCTTGTTTGAAGATGGTGGGAAGGCTTTGTCCACAATTGCAGCTGCACCTGGGCTCCAGATTGCCTCTCAGGCAGCTCTCTAGCACACCTCACTGCAGTGTGGCAGCGTCTCCTGTGAGCCACGTTTACAGAGAGACCAAACCTGGTGTCCTCATCCAGAATAAGGTCCTGATCAGATGGGTTTTTTTCTCTAATTAGCCCAATGCCCACCAACTTTCAAAGTGATTTGTTTGAGTAAGGAAGGCATTAGTATGTTATTTGGGATTTCTGCTTATTTTATGAAGCATTTAAGTGTCCTTCAGAAGGAATTGTGTTATGCACATATAATATCAGTTACGTACAAGACTGCTTGAATCAACAATGAAAAAATAAGCAGGTCAATTTTATTCTTTACTGCCCAGTTTTCCCCCTCCATTTTCACTTTGTTGTCTGAAATAAAATTAATAATAATAATACTATTTCTAGCATGTCTGAATGCCTATTGAAATAATAAATCAAGCTTCCAAGGCACAAGTGTGACTTTAAAAATACATAAACATTGATGATCTTCATTTTTCTCAGCTTTGCCTTTTTGTTTCTCACTTTGATGGCATATCAAACCATGCTTAATAAACCAGATACCCAAGTTAAATTGTGTACTGCATGTAGAACAGTTTTTACCATGCAGACACATAAATGGGTTTGGCAACCGCTTTGAAATATAAAGAGATGCATAAGCAAAATATTCACCCCAAAAATCTACAGTTCAAAACATATCCAATTAGAATTCAGAAAGCAGATGAGTTTTTAAATGCAATCTTAAGCTTGGAAGGAGAATCTATCAGGAAATAATTGATTCCACCAAACAGAAACAATCATTGAAAATGTTCTGCCACCGGAGGATCCTGAGGGCTATAGAAATGGTAATAACTCTATACTTTTCCTTATGATATTTCTGACAGATTTCTACAAGCCTTTGTCCCAGCTCACTGAGCAGGCACCCCTTCTTCGTCACGCTACATTGCTTTGCTTTTGTCCTATTTCTTTCCTGGATGATGAAGGCAGCTGGGTTTTCACCTCCCTCTTCTCCTCCAGCGGAGCCAGAGGAGAGCTGTGCATCGAGGGGCCCACGGGGGCCATCCCTCTGCCTCAGCAAAGGTCCAGAACAGCATCACCTTGGGCCTCTGGCACGGCTGGCATTGACAAAAAGAATGGAAAGCAGAGACAGGGCCATCCCCCCTCTTACCCCTTTGTAGCTCCAGCGGTGGAAGGAGCAAATATCTTGATGCTTAGAGGGTTTTCTCCTGTTTTCTGGTCACCCTCTTCTCTTTCCTTCTTAATCTCCCTTTATTGCAGGGAAAAAGTCCTATCCCAGGCCTAGGCTGTGCCCCCTGGATGTGCCACAATAAAAGTCATTTCTGCCTGCCCATGTGAGGAGCCCTGGAGGAGGGACTGTTGGTTCCAAAAAAATTATTTTTATGGAAGTCTTTCAAAATAAGTGAATGTGTTCAGACTTTGTGCCTTTTTCTTCCTCTCAGGAATAAATTTAGCAGATCTCTGCCTGCTTTAGGTTTGTAATTTTTAACTTTCATTATTTCCAAAACTGCAGTGAAAGACAAATATTTTCCCTGATGTACTCAACTTTTCCTAGGCTTATCCAGTGGACAGTCAGCCCCTAAACAGGGGTATGATATGTGTTTTGATTTAGTATTCTATTTGTCTTTCTCTCTACCTGCACAAAAAATGTGCTTAGACAAGCCCAAAAGGAGCCTATGGAATAATTGTTCTGGGCCATATGTAAACAAGTCATATTTTACCTCTTGTTGATGCTCAGCAATTTTACTGCTTTTTAGTTTTGCTCTGTCCTACTTTTCATCAATGATTGAATTCATTTAGAGTAGTTTTAATAAAAAAAATGTTTGCTCTATGGGAGAGGATAATTTATTGTTGAGGGCTCTCTGTGTGTGAGTGTGTATATATCAAACTTCTGTTTCTCTTTAGGTGAGATTTTTTTTGTTAATCTAGAGTTGTGCTGACTGCCAGTCTTTTCTGGGAGAATGAGCCCTTGGAGCCATCCTGGTCAGCTCTAACTGGTTTTATTTAGACTCAACCTGAGCATGTGAACACATGTGCAGATCCTGAGAGTCCTTTAAGGACCTCTTGATTAGAGAGGGAAAAATATTGCCATTACTTAGGCATATGGGCTATAATCTTAGTCTCACATACATAAAAGACTGTGGTGGTTCAGAGTAAAGGAACCAACCCAGTAGAATGGGTGGGTAGGGAGAGAGAATTTCCAAAAGTAGAAGCTAGAGGAGTTGCTGCTAATTTAAGAACCAAAGACCTTTCTGCTTTGAGATGTTGTGAGGAAAAAAAATATGTTTTCCTCTCTTTCTAACAAGATATAGGAAGTTAATAACAATGTTGGGTTTCAAACACTTGTCTTTCTGTTCTGTTCCCTCTTATCAGTTCATCTGAGCCCTGCAGTTGGGCTAATTTCAATACTGATCATTAAACTCTTTCTGCATTAGTGTTCCCCAAGACAAAGCCAAAATATTGATCCAACTCATCTGGCTCAGTTCAGAGATTCTGGACGACGTATTACATCTTTTTTAAGAGTTAAAAATCCAAAGTAATAGTTATAAATAGATGTGTAAAATCATACCACTGAATCTCACAAGCACTGCACTCAAGGAGAGCAATACAATTGACAAGCAATTTAAGCTAGAGTGTGAAAGGATGCAGAAATAACAAGATTTGCATGAAAAATATTGAGATCATGAGAACATCAAATTTAAACAAAAAAACTCGTGTGCCTCATGACTAAATCATGAGAGCTGGCATTGCTGTTATAGCATTCAATATCCTTGGCTTTTGAAAATAGTTTTATAATGAGGGTGGAGTGTATATATCTGTACAGAATATGAGCATTGTTTGTATCTAGCTAGCTCATTACTATGAGAATCAGGAATGCAAGGCTCTCAAACCTTAATACAGGTCAGAAGATCTCAGATGCTTCGAGCTATGGTTGAGCCCACATTGTCAGGAAGATAACCTCAAGCACAGACAGAAACTGACCCTGCTTTCAAATCAGTCAATCAGTCAATCAATCAGTGATTAAGCAGTGCCACCAAAGAAAAGAAAAAAATAATAATAAAAAAAAAGTAGGCGGAATTTCAGTCGGGAATTTCAATCAGGTAGCTGATTGTCTATTGATTTCATCTTATCAGTGGCAATCATTTATCTTGGGACAGAATACAGTTACATCAGGGATGGTGGCAGAAGGGTCTGAAGAAGGGTCATTGCCAAAACACTCTCTCACATCCGTCTGGCTTTACTCTTGCACGACTTACAACCACCATGACAGATTTCTTTCATTTTCCTTTTGCCGCTGTTGTGCTTTCTGATGCACTGCATGGTCAAGAAAAAGCTGATAAATACTCGTTATCTAAGGGAAAGCATGGACTTTCTAAATCAGTTTATGCTTTCATTGTGTACTGCATCACTGCAAATGGGGGTGGTGCTTCCAGGGATTCCTTGTTAAATTCCATGAATGAGTTGTCATAAATTAAGGTGCTTCAGGTGCATTCATATTTTCTAAATTCTTTGCCAAAACTGAAGTGTCAAAAAAATATCTTACAAAACCATTTATCCCTGGAATTTAATGTTCCTCTTTTAACTTTAGTGGTGCTCGCTGAGATTTCTTTAATACATTACATTCTGAATATTTTAAATAAGCATGTAAGATGCCCACATGGGGATTTTTCTGTTTGTTTTTAAAATAGCTATCGTCCTCATGATGATGAGGAGCGGCATTTATATAGACAATCTTTTTTCTTTTAAACTGAATATAGAGGGGAGTAATTGTGGCTGTCTGTAAGTTGTTAGGCTCAGCTGCTTTAAAACATTGTGCTGAATATGAAATACACCCCTGGAAAAGATTCGGACTCCTCTCCTAAAGAAGCACCAGACATTTTCTTTTTTTTTTTTTTTCAGTTTAAATTTACAAGTTATGCATTCATGGACATTTCACGCCACCTTATTTCTAATTAAAAGCAGTTAAGTCAAACAGGACACTCAGTACTGTGTTATAATTCCTGGCAGCCATGTCCCTTATGCCATGTCATTTTTTTTTCATGTATTTCATGACTGACACTTGTAACAGGAATGCTTTTGTCTTGAAAAATCAAAAATACAATTATATATTCCAAAGGCTGCAGAATTTGGATCCACTTAGTTTAGATATTTTAAAGCAAAGAACTTCATCCTTTTTATTGGTACAGCAAAAGAGAAATATGGGTTCTGCCTCGAAAAATATCTGATTATTTTATTAGGTTCTGTCTTTTCGAGTTTGCAACTTAAATTAATGGCTGGATTCTGTTTGGCATCAACAGACCTTCAGTGTGTTTGTTTAACGCAGGCTTAAAATGTTATGGCAATGATGTATCCAGTATTACAAGAATTGTGCTAATAAAACTGCAGCACAGTAGCAGTAAAATAAACCATGAGGGAGGAAAACTGGGTATTGATGGGCAATTTCACACTGTTCACCATGACTCTGGCAATTAGCAGTAAAAATGAGATTATTTTACCTGGAAAAGAAGTCTCTTTCCAAACAGTGCATTTTGCTATTCTCATCTGCATTGCAAACATTCACCTGTTGGAAACACCCCAGTAAGAGCAGACCTTTCTTCTTGCCAGAAACAATTTCTTACTGTGGAAGAAATTCCTCCATCAGGAAGGGGAGAGAGAAGGGAATTGCTTTTGATTTCTGCCCTCCTGCCTCTGTCTGCCTTCCACTAAATTGTGTATCCAGTTGGACCTCTTTTCTTTGGGACAGCCTCCTGTTCCCTGTGCCACAGGGAGCAGCCAGGGCAAGGGAAGGATGGTCTCTAATGTGATGCCAGAATGATTTTTTGCTTTTTCTTTTATACCCCTCTTACGTACTCTTTTATAGTTTTATGTATCCTTAGTGCTTTCAGCCTACATACTTGTAACTTTGCAAGGCTGATAACTCAGCTGAGACCTACGGCACCATTAAACCAAAAAACCAAACAGTCTAAAGGACGCAGACACCAAAGTCCTCTCCAAAACACATTTTTGGAAACTAAGTTAAGACCATCCAGAAAAAAGTTCCTCTGAACAGAAAGCTCACTCAAGCCTCTCGTTAGAAAATCTTTGGTAAATATGCTAATTTTGCAAAGCCTATAATTGTGTGTATTTCAGTGTAAGGCAAGGTACATACATTTTCAGGACATTCCACCTAGACAAAATGCTGCACCCAAAGATCCTGAAATGAATACCAAAGTAAAAACCCTTTTTCCCCATGCACAGTGTTTTGGTTTTAAATTTAAGACCAGAAAAAGGCAACAAATGGACCCTCCCTTCCAAAAAATCCCGTCTGGCCAGAAATCCCTTCCTGTTGCCTTGGTCACCTCGGTCTTATGAGAGGAAATGGTACCTATTTTCTCGCAAGTCTGCCAAGTCCAGAAGAGATTATGAGTCTGGGATGCTTAAATCCTGAAAGAGCAAAAAGTTGGGCAGTTGCTTGGGGTTTTTTGAAGTATCAGACGTGACTAATCTTTGACATGACTTATGTAGCCAGAAAACTGGATTGCTCCGCACCTGGGCAGCATCAGGTCCTGTGGTATTCAATGACTGAGTTATCCATTGAGGGAGAGCCAGAGGAAAACCATGCACCAAAGCTGTTTTTCCCCAAAATATTCCACAGAGATACTATAAAGTAAGGAAGTTTCATGCTCCAACTGAAAAAAGTTGAAGGTTGGGGTGTATCTTTGTTCCCCATAGCAAATTGGAGTGTTTCCTGAGGAAGAGAGAGACCAGGATGCAAATTTCAGTTGAAAAAAAAAAGTTCACATGTAGGTTAAAAGTGAGCTTTGTTGGAAGGCTTTAGCACTAATTATTTTTTATTGACAGGAAAATAATTCTACATCCATAATACAAATTCCAGCAAAACAAAAGCCTGAAGCCCTGCTGGATACTTTGCCAAATTTTAATGTACTTAGAACCTTAGTAATCATTTTCTAGATTTTTACATTACTCAAAATATCACTGGGGTTTTGTCAGGTTTTTTTCTTTGCACTCAATATTGTATATATTTTAAATATCAGTGTCTGTAATTGTCTAGGAATGAAAGAGAAGTTTAAAAATAGTCCTTTACAGAGATTAATTTATCTTTGGGCTTGTGTCCATCTTGCAGAGCTGAGTGCATTTAGTAAACTCTAATTTGGGGAAAAATCCTGTTGTGGAGAAACAAAATCTTTACTTCTCTAGTTTGCAGAAGCAAAAATACAAGATAGAAAGCCTTGTAGAAGCTTTAAAGCCTTTTGGTTCTAAAGTTTTTTTAAGGGCAAGTAATTTTGGAAGTGTACTGGGGAGATTGTTTCAATTTTGTAGGGGTTTTATTTTCCTTTGCTTTTACACAATGTCTTTCATTTTAGAATGTCCTCTAAAGAAAAGCATAACATTTTAAAGTTACATAATCATTAGTTGATTGTTAACTGCAGGTCAAAAGGCATTTTTATTCCCTTTTTTTTTTTTAGAAAATCTGTAATTTTACAAAACTTCTCACCACAAGCAGTTTCATTCCGTCTCCTCCCTCTTTCCCCCTGGATTTCCATCTTAGAAAAACAATTGGAAATATCTGCCTGGCTCTTTTTACACCACCCTTATTTCTGTATTTTTATACTACTGGACTTTACACATCACAAAATGCGACTAAATATCTGTCAGATGCTGTTGGTTGTCTCTTTGTATCCTCAGAGGAAGAAGCATGGGCAGTGAAGTGTTCTGATTGGGATTGAGGTTTTTTAATTTGCACACTTTGGTCTGTATTTCTGCTGGTATGTTCAAGGTCATAAAAATGTACTTTGTGCTTCAAGGGAAAAACAGTCCTCTCTTTACTCAGGATTTGATCCTGTCTCAGGGCCTAAGGAACCTGTTTTCAGCTCAGCCCAGGTTGGTTTGCACCCTGGAAGTGAGGGGTAATTTTTCACACCTTAGGCTGTTAAATATTCAGAGCAATTAAACTTTTCATCTCAATTATTTCTCGTGTGGAGAGTGGAGGAGAGATTTTAGTATGTCTCTTCATTAGTTTGTGGTGCTGGGGAGATGAACTGCAGTTCAGCAGCAGCAGACAGAGCTTCCCAAGATGTGATTTTTAAGAAAGAAATAAATAAAACCCTTCAACATGTCACCGTAATGTAACCAAAAATTTGCAATGAAACAAAACAGAAGTCAAGCATCCATCTTATTTTTTAAAAGTGGTATCCAGACCACAATACAGAACAAAATAATAGCTGATATAGATGACACAGAAAACTCTTAGAAATCAGAATTCATCCACGAAGTTTGGAAAAAACTGAATTAATGTGGCATAGCATCCATAATGTAAGCACATATTCTGCTGCAAGATTTTCAGATCTCTAATTCCCGTCTGCCAAAAACTTCCTGTTTGTCTTCTGAGACTCGGTTTCAAGCTTAGAACAAGTTTCAAGCACTCTGCATACACTTTCCCTGCCTCTCTGCTCTCTTGGTGGAAGGTAAGGGGTTGGAATTAGAGGATATTAAGGTCCCTTCTAACCCTATTTTGTGTTTCTGTGTGTCAGGGAGGATATACCACCCTTTAGATGTTGTGAGCCATTGTTTGGCTGCTGACTGTTTCAATGAGTGAAACAGGTTTTCTGCAGATGTTGAAAATCAATGTTAAAATAGGACCAACAATTAATTTTTCAGTGACATCAAAAAATTCTGTGTTTTGCAGCAAATTCAATTTATCAGTCAGCACACTTAGCCTGCATTCTCTTAAGAAGTGCTCAAAACAGTCAGATATTTATCTCAGTATTTTAATTTTTTTTTTGTGGTACAATAATATTGTATAGGAGAGGCTTGACTGTTGAGAAAGGACTTGAGAAATATGTTTGAATGTCGTCCCAAACTGACTGATAGAACTACTGAGTTGAAAAGGCTGTACTCCCAAGGCTCAGTGAAATTACTTTCTTTTGAATTGCTTGAAATATATCAGTTAATTCTCTTAGCTGGTTGTCTTGATTGCCTATTTAGATGCTAGGGAGAAGCAGACTATGATTAGTCTGATTTATTTTAGATGCCTACCCTAAGCCAAGGTCAATCCCATCCCTCGGTCTTGCAATTTCCTTTAAAGAAATTCCAGATGAAGAGCTCAAATGCACGTTCCAAAAGGCTGGGGAAAAAGTGAACTTTATATTCATCTGTAGAAAAACGATTTTATGTGTCTTTCTTAAGGCATAGGCTGTCATTACGTTTGTATTAGTCATAATAGAACATATTGTCACTTGATTTAGATTTTTACCATTCAGAAAACTTCTGTATCTGTAAAGAAACCTGGTCTGGGAGGCTACCACTGATTTTTAAGAAAATGTCAAAGCATCTGTCTGAATTCCTATCTGTGCTCTTAAAGAGAAAAATACTTTTTCTAACAGTTCTTTGAAAAGCCTTATATCAATTTGAGGCACAACGAGAACAGGCCTAAACCTTGAGAACTCAATCTTATTTCAGTACTTTTCTCACTACATTGATAGACAATTTGATGCTTTTCGCTTATTTTCTTGCCTAATCTCAGTTCACAAGGAAAAAGGCACCATTTCTTTAAGTTTAAGGTCAGGGAAGAGTGTCTCCACTGCTCCATGAAATAAGAGTATGATGGTTCTACTGATGAATACCCAACTGTTCACCTACGATGGAAACAACCACCCTCAGAAAGGCAGAATTTTCTGAGTCAGAAAAATGGACATCTCATAAGTTACAGGCATTATACACAGCAGACATTTGCACAATCAAAGTTATTTTTCCTTTCAAAATGAGAAACAGCAATACAGAAGAGCAACCCTTGTATTCTACGAGCATAATTTATAAGTATTTCTTTTGGGAATCCTGTCTCTACTGATCTTTAAGTTTGTGACATTGATCTAAATAGTAGATATAGTAGTCGTTATTAGGTAAATTTAATAATGTACATTTAATTGTAGGCATACCTTTGTAATGTCATGGTGTTGAGAAATAAATAGCAGGCATTTTATCTTGCAAGGGGTTATCACAGACACCTCACTGTCACAACCTGTTATCATCCCTGCTAATGATAAGTAGGGCAAGATCAGTTTTTTCTTGAAAATAACCTTGAAGCTTCCCTGTCTCGGCCCAGAAGAAACAAGGAAATGTCACAAACCTCTTAGCAGCTGCGATGGTGTCAGGTTTTTGTTACAATGAGTCTCGCTGTGAAGAAAGGAGTCGGAGAAATGAGAATGAAAAGGACAAGCAGCAAACCAAAGGCCTCTACTAAGAGGATTTCTTGGATAAGTTAGTAGAAACTTGCATTCCCACTCTCACTTGAAGCAGCAGGGTTTTTATCAGGACAGTTCATGCCCTTACACGTGCCTGTGAGTAGGAACAGGGCAGCTGTGACAGCTATTTGAGACGACCTCGTGTTACAGCCTTGTTAGAGCTGATGGCAGTGATTTCAGCAGAGCTGGCATTTTGCTCTCCCTCCCGTGTCCCCTACTGGTGGCACATCACAGGCAGGCAGCAGCTGGGAAGGGTCTCAGTCCAAAGTTAGAAAAGAAGGTAATTAAAAACCACTTGTAGTAAATGTTCCGTGCCAAAGCAGAGTGCGAAAACTATTTAGTGATAATTTTTTTTTAACAGTTCTCATATTAAATGAGATAGCATAGTAACTCAAAAAAATTGTAAATTCAAATTCAGTATTTTGAAACCACTGTTCGGTCTGAAAATGGAAATAAAAATTGGTACTATAAGAATTCTGTTTAGGCAGGAGGAAATGGTACCTTCAGTTATGCCTGCAGTGAATAAAATATAATGAACCAGTCATGCTTTCCTAAGCTTGTTTAAAATGGAAGAAAGAAAAGGAAAGGATTGAAGAATATGCTTCCAAAAATCATCCATACAAAAATAAAAAGCTTGTCCTTTAGAAGTCAGATATTTTTTACACCAGTGAAGCATCTTTGAGGTGTTGACTTCTCTTTTGTTAAGAAAACTGTTACAGTGTGTCAAGCTATACTTGATGCACCTAAAAATGTTTAAGATACTCTGAATTATCCATTGCAAAAAACGTCAGACACACACTCTCATGCATTCACTCTTGTCCCACTTATCGTATTGACAAGTAGAAAAGACATTAAATGGAGTATAAATGATACAGAGCCTCGTGAAGCAAGGAAACTTGACTTGATGTTCTGCTTAGCTGACAGAGAACCAAATGCTTGACAGCAGTCACAGCAGCAAACGTCGCTGTTAAAGTTCTGAAAGATTGCCTGATAGAGGCAGAAATACACTTCCAAATCTGCTCTGAGATACATATACAGAGTGTGTGAAACACACACCAAAATCTAAAAAAGTACCCTTTAATCTGACCAAAACTAAATGCTGTCCTTCAGTTCAGTTGTTTTCTGATATATACAGGAGATGTTGCAAGTCTCAGACTTGTTTGGAAACAATTTCTCTGTGGCTGTTGAGAAAGAAGTCCTGTGTCCTATCCTAAAGAGCTGAATGTGCTTTTCAATGATAATGTCCTGAGCTGTCTTATTTTCATGCTTCAAAAAGCACCTTAGAAATCAGTAGTAATTTATGAAATGAATTAATGTCTGGGTGATAGGTTATCACTCATCAAGGTAACCTGAAGCGATTATCGAAGATCAATTATGAAGGAAAAATTTGGGTAGGGAAGATAAGTTGACAAAGTGCAAGGATTTTCTCCATTTCTACAGAAATGTTGAAAGCATCCTTAAAAAAAGTAAAATTCATAGCTCAGTTGTGAAGTACAAACATATTAGAGAATATGTTCCTTAGAGAAGCCTTAGAGAATACCATGAAGGTCTTCTCTGTGTTCTATCTTAATTTTTTTTTTTTCTTTTTTTCTTTTTGGCTTGCTTGATTTCCTAATACTACCCTGAGTCAATTTGAGTAATAGTGTGGGGTAACTCCACTACTGAGATTGTCTTTTCAGAAGTTCTCAGGTAATGAACCTTGGTTTAGCCTTGCTCCTTTCTTTGAATCCACCACAAGGATGTTTCCAAAATACCTCTGGCTCTTCTCTGACGTGGAACAGGGGTGGAGTGGAAAGCTGATGACTCAGAGCAAATTGGGAGAGGCGTGAAAACTACTCCTTGATCCCCAATTTTGTAGTGCATTCCTGTCAGGGAAGGACATCCCTACAGAAGGTGGATGCATGTGTGGTTTAGCAAAGGAGTCGGGTGGTGTCTCTTCCCAGTCTATGCATCTTCAATATCGTTTCATATCTACAGTAATGTGATATCAGCTCTGGCCTGCTCAGAGAGAACTCTCTGGTGGGTATTAGTAATACCTGAGATTTCTTATCAAATCTAAAAATACTTTTAGGGATTTTTTTTTAAAACTTCTCTTGTCAGTTCCAGTGATGGCATGAGGAGCATTCATGATCATTAGAGAAATTGCATAATTTGAGTTCTTATTGTTTTTTCAGAATGTCTAAAATGATCCAAGGAAGGGTTCTAAAGAGCCAGTGTGGAATTGAATCCATCTCTATTTTTTTTTTATTTTCTTTTAATCTTGCTAATCTAACTGTTGGAAGAGACTGATAAATGGGGAAGTTGATGATAACCTCCGATATTTTAAAAATATTTGTGGAGAGAAATTCTGTTCATATTCTGCTCCATATTTATTGAGATAATTCTTACCACAAGTTTATTGTTTGTTTAGCAAACAGTGCACTGATCTTTACTGGTTTTTGTACATTTCTGTGAAGGATATTGAGTATTGGTATGGCAAATCTGGTAGTTCCACACTTCACAGTCCATGAAATAAATTTAGGAAAAAAGAGCTCAAGGTTACTCACACACATAAAACACATAGGAAATGTGTTTAATCTCACAAGATGGGGTATAACACATTCATGTATATAGACTGATGCAAGGTGAATAATTCTTAGCCAGCAGTGAAGTATGTAGCTGTTGCCACTCCATGTTCAGAGGTTGGGGTCATATTATTGAGGGTTCCTTCATTTTTATCCAGAGATTTTGCAAAATCTTTTGCAACAACCAAACATGAACTTCCTGCTCTTCTTTTCCTCTATTCATGAATCATTAACTGGGATTTTAATGCTTGTATAGCACTTTGATATCAGAGTTTCAAGTGAAATTTGCTGCATATTTAGAAGGCGCTGATTTGTTTCCATGAACTGGCCCTGGAGCACCAGAGTACAACCAAAGAGACGTATCACAAGGGGAAGCAGAATCTGGTTTGAGGGCACTGGCTGCTGTCTTAATAGCAGATCTGTAGAGATAGATCTGTAGAGAGCATCAATTAGTCTCGTACTCTACTCAGTTCACAATAACTGGCTTCAGTGACACATTGTTATTAAGGTTTTCTGGGATTCAGTTGTTCTTGTGGTTCTAAAAGTCAGACAAGAGAGTATTTAGTAGAAGCAGGTGTTAGCAAACTATCATTACTCAGCTCCCTCAGAAACAATTTATGATCTATTTTATAGATCCTACCACGCTCATGAATCTAAGCTTCATTCTTGATGCAATTTATCAAACCAAGCCTCGTAAAGTCAGTAACAAGGCAGAGGGAGGGGATGTTTTTTAGAAGATTCTTTAAGCAAGTGAGAAAATGAGGAGAAAGAAACAGGATGACACTGTGCTGGTTAGTACAGCCAGCTATTCGATAACCTCACTATTAGCAAAGGCTAAAATGTCCCACTCTGGGAGCCTTTTGTACAAACACCACTGTAAGTGGGAGAGTATGAAAATGGGAGCTTGTGGGGATGCATAAGGGAAGCAGAAACAGTGTATGGAATTTCAGGCCATTCATTATTTACAAAATGCTTGTGGCTGGCAGCATTAATTACTTCACTTCTAAAGAAAGTGGAGGGCTTGTTCTGCTTTTCTTGTTGAGAAGAAGCTCTTTACTATGCAGCATTATTTATGCGTTTGCAAGGAAACAAACTTGTCAGTTGGTCTCCTTATTTTATTTAAAAGCTGAAATCATTACAAAATGATGAAACAATGGTTGAGGTGCATCATGGCTGTTGGGGAGCTGCAGGAAAAAAAAGCATTCAAAGCCTCTGCCACAGCCACGCTTGCCATTGGAAGGAGATGAGGCTCCAGCTGATCCCATGGGAATTCACACCACAGGGCAAGGAGCTGGCAGGGATCAGACCAGTGGCCTCTGCTGGAGCAAGACAAAGAAAGAAGGAGAAAGAATATGTTGCAGTTGTTCGACAGCCGCTGGTAAATTATGCCTCTTACCAGTAAAGTCTCTAAATCCCCTTTCAGCATCTGACAAAGAACAATAATTGTTTATTGATCTAAACGTTAACAATGTATTGCTTGTTCTTCAATAAGGTCTAGAAATGTAACTCAAGGGCAATAACTGCTTTGGATAAACAACAGACTTGATGGATGTGTGGCTTTTTTTATTTTTTCTTTTTCTAAACTATGAGCATACTGTTGAAGCATTTTGTTGTTATCTTGATGTAATCCTTGTACACACCTGTACCTGTATGGGCTTCAGTCTGTCTTTCAAAGAGGCATTTTTCTTAGCAGTGTTTAATACTTCCCTATAAATGGCTGTTTTAAAGCACATAAAAATGCAGAATTCTGTTTCAAATAGTTCTTTTTACTTTCCCGCAGCATCTGTGCTTTGTCAGCCATTCAGATGTTATATAGAAAAATAAAAAGCAAAGTGATACAAGATAAAACACTTGGCAGCATAAACATCAGTGGAGAAATTTTCCATACACTGCCAGCGTTGTGTGTGCTCTAGATGGGCACATAGGAACAAAATGTCTTTCTCAGATAACAACCAAGGGATGTAATGGTATGGATGCTTGTATTTGTGTGTATTTAGAGGGTTTTGAAATGAGTCTATTCTGTTTCATTCCAAGATAGAGTGGTAAATTTAAAATGAAAGTGATTTGATGGCTGCCTAGCAGGACACCAGGCAGGAGTTCATCCTGGCCTTTGATAATGACACTGACAGCAGGAGGCTCTAACCAAGTTACCACCTCAAACTCTGTCTCGTGCAGAACAAGCACAACAAAATTTCCAGATGTAGGGCTTTCTCCAACCTGGTAGATCTGGACAGCTGATAAACCCTAGCGTATCTCAGCGACAATTAGTTACTTATCTTTCAATCCTGAAAATGGAAGTTGAAAGTTAAGTAGCCACATAAAGCTAAACACCTCTGGGATGTGTCTCGGTTCCAAGCTAGGCAGAAATGACAGAAAATCATTGAGAACTGAAGACGTTAAAAGGTCAGAAATAAATTGTGATCCAGCCCTGTTTGACCAGTTTATCAGTTGGTATTTTGGTCTCCTTTTAAGAATAAAACGACATTTTCCCTTCTCTGAAGTTGCTCGTGTTGGCATTAAGGATTTACCTACCATCTAAATATGTCATCTTATTTAGATGTGTTTCATACTCAAGAAGGGTCACGTTATTAGAGGGAACTTTGATTCAGGAAAACCTTTAGTGGAAATATCAGTGATAATGTAAGAAATGAGTGGCAGAGGACTGGGAAGATGTGACTTCCTGAATTGGTTGACTAAAGTACAGCCTGGAAGTTCCTCCTTGTTACACGGTGAGTGAAATTCTGGCCACAAATAAGCCAAAAGTAAAGCTTTTCTTGGCTTCTTTGGAATCTCAGATCTTTAGCCTTCATAATACCTATGCAACTAAGCAGATTTAGTGTAGTAAAGACTGTAAATTAAAATAAAATTCAACCATAATTTTTATGACAGTATCTTTTAAATCCTTCATATGTACGCCTTTTAGATTTGGGTCTTTCTGGGGAATTTCAATCACTAAAATATTTCCTTTGCCCTTATCTACCATATTTAAAATTCCTCAGGGGCCAGTTCTGGAAACATAGGATTTGCCTAGAAATTTTAGACCATTCTCATGAATTTGGGAATAATAGTTTCCTTTGTTGCTACAGCCCATGAGATTCTTGGAGCTGCAGCAGTTTTTGCTAAGTCATTGGGGTTTTGGAATGAGTGCCTAGATATAACCATATTTGTTTTGATATCCACATCATGGTCTGTGATCCATGGCTCCCCTCAGTTCCTGTTTCCAGATCCCAACAAGGAATTAGTCCCTAGCCTTTTTCTGCTTTTTCAGTCATGATGGTGGCCCAGGGTGATGCACTTCAAGGGCCTCAAGAGTCAGTCTCTTATAGGAACAGATCCTTGCCTTTGCTTGTGCCCAGCATACTCACAATAGAGAAGCCAAAACTCAGACTTTAACAGAGATCAAAGATTTCTCTGCTGCTTGAACTGAAGACAAGTGGTTGCTGTCCATTATTTGAAAGATTCTCACCAGAAAAGCTCCCTTCTCAGGAGGCAAAACTTTTTTTCCAGATGCTTCAGTTGCATTAGGTATTTAGGTGGATTTATATGGAGACAGCAGCTGGATATAAACTAAAGTGAAAATGGATTTTTTCATCTTTTTTTTTTCTTATATTCCAGCTATTTGTTACTTTTCACAGTTTAATGTGCCTTTTTTTTTTTTTTCCTGAGGCTGAAAACTGCTTTCAGCTGCATATCTTGACTCAATTCAGATGGTGTTTTGTTCTTCACAACTGTGGTACTTTGAAAAGAGTTCTGACAAGAAACTTCTTTCTATGTTATTTCATTAAATTTCAAGATTATGTTGCCCTAGAAATTCTTGGACTGAAAATGATTTAAAATAAAGTAAGGAATAGAAAACACAAGGGATGGTCTCACTGAATGTAGTGGAAATGTTCCTGGAAATCCTGTGTGTGTGTTTCACAGGATACCACCCTTTCTTCTAGGTGAACAACTTCCTAATCTGTGCCAGCCAGAATGATTTCTTGTGTTTTACTGGCTAAACAGTTGTTAGGAAAACTAAGCCGAAGATTACAAGAACAGCAAAATAGAGAAGAACATTCAATTGTCTGATTCTTTTGTTCTGATTGCTTTTAATTACTCTATTCCTGTTTCTTTAAAAATACTCACACTGCTTTTAAAATATATGGCTCCTTCCCTAGTGAATTATATTTTATACCTGATGAATTAGGGGGTTGCTTTGGTTGATAGGTAATGGTTTACATCAAGATAATCAAGATATGTGGCATGGTTCCTCCAGATGCTCTGAGCCACCAAGAGCCTAAATATTTAACACACAGCATTACAGAGTTTAGAGGGAGATGCAGGCAGGGAGTTTAGAGGGAAATACTGTTTGGAGCACTCTAAATCTATTCTCTTTGGTGTTGTGCCTTCTGAAATGCGTGCTTCAGTCTCTTCTAAATCATCTCCAGGAAATATATTGAGACATATTGGCAATGTCACTGTGTGTTGTGTGGAGCTGGGAGTGATTTGGAGGGCCAGTTCTATTTTTTAGGTAGAAGCTCTTAATTTGAACTCCCCTATAGGTAGCTGTGGTAGTGGGCATTTGACATTCTGATATGTAGTTGCTACTTGCTTTTCCTTCAGTCTAGGGCATTAGAAATTCAGCATGATTCCTGTGGAATATTTGTAATCAATATTTTTTATTTTTAAGTCACGTGGCACTAAAAGAACAAACTCTTAAACATCCAACTATAATTCTGTCTCATCTCTTTTATTGCTTCCTAATCACAAAGGAAATTAGTGAACTCATCTTCAAGGGCACAAACACTGCATTTGCTGTGTTTCTTTGTCTCCTTACAGCTGGTCAGTGGATTGGCTGCTGTACTGGAATTCTTTGCTAGCTTTGGTTCATCAAGAAATCCAGTGCTTGCTGGAACCCAGTGTGGGCCAAAATCTTTGAGTACTTAGGACTGAAACCTTCTGAAGGGTGAATGTTTTGTAGGTGTTCAGAAAAGAATCTTAAATTGCTTGTTTGATGTTATTTTTAGGTTTGGTTTGGGGTTTTTTTGTTACTCTTGTCTTTAACTCCTTGTATGTTTCTGGGTAGATAAGTTTCATGAACCCAACAATGTTTGGAATTTCTATCTTTAATGTCTAAATAACTGTCTTATAAACCAGCTGTTGATTCTGCTTTTGTACCTGAAGTCAATATGAGATTCTTAATTTCCTGTAGCAGACCTTACTCTGTAGAGATTGGTGTCAGCTGAAATTCATCCTGATTTATCCCAGAATACACTTAACTCCCCAAAGGTGTGAAGTGACTACAGAAATTGGGCAAAAATACTTCTTTAATGACTGCAGATATCTTTTATCTGCTTGCTTCTGATATAAAGACAGGAAAGATGACTCTTTTTAAGTTTACATGATTATTGTAAGGGATGATGTCTGGGATAATACGTTTTGCTTTGCTATACACCAGAAAATGGTTTCATTCTCTCTTCTGCGTTGTCACTTTCCCCGTAGCAAAGGAGTCATCATATCTAAGAGGATTAATTTCAGGGAATATCTTTGAGTACTATTTAATGCTGGAGATTATCCAAATTCTAATGTGTTGCTACTGTACATGTGCGAACTGAGATTCTTGAATCTTTCAACTTAAGAGAATAGGAGAATATTCTTTTGGAGAACAATTTGAATACTCTTATATCAGGATGAAACCTTTGTCAAAACTAATTTATTTCTTAGAAGAAGCAGAAATATGTTAAATGACATGGGAAAGAGAAATAAAAAAATTAAAGAAAAAGGTTGAGCCTTGGGGCTAAAAAATCTTATAACTACAATCAGCTGAAGAGAGAGTCCTGTCACAGGAAGTGACTCATAGATTTTACTTCTAGCTGCTGTTGTCAGCTCTGCTTACAATACATGCAATATAAGAATGAGTACTTGGTGAAGTGAGCATTTTTTTAAGTATACATTTTTTTAAATCTGAGCATACTTCAAGGGTGAAGTTTGCAAAGTAAAAGGAGTATTACAGGCCTGTGTCCTGCAATTCCTTTCACACATGCATGCGTAGTTTGATGAGAGAAGCTTAAAAACTGAGTGGAGAATATTCTGTCGCTGGTTTTGATTTGCATTAACACCTTCTTTTCTGTCATTTTGCCAAGCTATTCCAATATTTTTTTCCTTTTTGCTCCTGTGTTTGCTGTGATACTGTTTCTTAGGCTCAGCTCATCATTTTTGCACAGGTCTTTGTGGTACAAATTAATTTAATAGTTTGCTGCAGGTGAAGGAAGTGGGAGGAAAATTTCAAGCAAAAGGAAATGCAAAGTGCCACACCTGGACAAGAATAAACTGAAACACAAATAAAGGCAGAGGGCTGGCTGGCTGAAAAGCAGCTGGTCAGAAGAGGACCTGGGGTGGCTGGTGGACACCAAGCTGACCATGCCCTGACTGTGCACTCCTGCAGCAAAGACCAGCAGCTTCCTTGGCTGCATGAGGCACAGCATTGCTGGCAGGCCAAAAGAGGTGATGCTTTCCCTGTGGGGAGAAAAAACCACAAGCCACGGGGTAGGTGCAGACATCCAGGTCTTTAGCAAATGTCAGCAGATGGCTTTGCACCCCTGCTCACTGTGGCTGGGAGGATCAGGTTGCTTGTATTCATCCCCTGCATAGGTCTGTGTTTGGCTGAAGTCTGTTCTCAAGCAGATGGTATGGCCAAGCTCTCGTTATAAAGCACAGCAAACTCACTCCAGGACACTTTTGCCAAAGACAGAAGAGTGCAGTCCCACAATTTTTTATGTACAGAAGGCTTTTATTTCTTCTTTTCCCACCTTGTTGTTGTGGCAACCTGCTAGTCCCTACCACAGAGAGTAGAGGTATTTCATTTTACTTCTCAATTTGGACACCTAACAGCCCTTCTTACAACAGGAGGGTTTTTTCAGCCCAACATTTCCTTAGCTGGGTATGATAGACAGCTGTCAGCACTAAATGCATTGACCTCAAGGTATTCAAATACTAAGTTAAGCTACCAGAAATAAGAAAGGTCGTTCTTACCCACCTGAGATTCAAGAAACTGAAACAATTCGTGGAGTTGTAGTGGTCAAGTGATGTAAACCTGTGGAAAACAGAAAGGCAAAAGCTGTGGGTCTGGGGCTGTCTGCATACATTTGGATGTGCACCCTAGGGCGGTGAAGTCACAGAATTTAAATACATCCTTCCTTTCTAAGCCACTTTGGGCCTATGACCAGACAGCAAGGAGTGCATGGAATGCATGCCTATGTCCAAAGGCAGGAGCAGGAATAATTTGTTTAACTGTGTCTGTGGGAAATGGAAAAGGTGAGAAGGCACTCAGATTGAGTGAGAAAAACAGGTTTCAGAAATAAAGCAAAGATTTCAGGTTCAGCTGCAGCTGCAAAAGCCAGAAAGTAGAAGGAGATACAATTATCTTGACAGCAAGGACATTAAAACAAGGGTTAGTGTTTCTAGGTTTGGTTCAGAGAAGGCTTGAAGCTGCAGAAGATATGCTTAGCAAGATAGTTAAGTTTTGAGCTTAATAATGGAATATTGTGCACTGTTATTATAAGGTATCCAAGCAGGCATTGCTTGTAGCAGGTGTATGTGTGCTTTTCACCAATTAGTTAAAGTAGCTGTCTGTGAACTTTAGAAGCATGCTATTGGCTAAAAAGCTATTAAGGATGTTCTGCAACAAGGAGATTTTAGGCTGTTGATGCAGGCATGAGCTCTGTACCATCTCTTGTGTAACTGAGGCTGATGCCTGAATGAAATAGTAAAAAGCTCCTGGAACGTCTGCCTGAGCCCCCATCCCCTTTGCAAAATGCACTGACATATATCCATATACAGAGAGACAGGGTTTTAATAGTAGCTTTTTCTAATGAATTATGTAGGATTGATGGGTTTTCTTTTTCAATTTGCTTTAAAAATGGCTTTATTATTGTATCCTAGCTGATGGTTCTGTTGATGAAAACCTAAGGAAAGGGGAAAGGTGAAACTATGCTGCCAGTTGTACAGCAATGTTAATATTTAATTCCGCAGCTCTGCTGTGAGGTAGCTGTGGCAGATCTGGCTCACAGATTAAAGTATGATTGTTCTTGTTGTGTCATCTTTTCATAAGAATTCACCCCCCAAATGCTTTACTTGTACATAAAATGTACTTAGAGAGATAATTACAATGGCAAAAAATGGGTTAGGAGCATGAAGAACAAATGGAGATTTCACCTGAGGTGTAATGGTAAAATGGACACGAAAGCAATGGATAATTGAAAAAGAGAGGAAGTAAAAGAGCTGGCCTTATTCCTACTGTTATTTAAGAAGGCAGCCTGTATTGTAAAAAGACTGTTAAATATGATACAAGTTTGCTGTAGCTCAGGTGACAAAAAAATTTTATATAGATTTTTTCCCCCATCTCTGATATATCTTTCCCTAAATAGTGAAGAAAGAATTGTTGTAAATGGTAGAGATGGAAATACAAAATCCCAGGCCCAAATTCAAGTAAATATTAATCCCCGTCTGGCATAATTTATTCCATATCTTTCAATAAATTTGCAATTCTGATCTCCTAGGCCTCTGATCAGATTTTTGAAAGTACATTTTTACTTTATTTTTAATGTCAGCTGTATCTAAAGGTTTGTTAACTTGGAATTTATTGTTCAGCCACTAGCTATCCCTGTAACTTTTCACATGGTGGCTCACACTAAACAAAGGAGAGTAAGTTGGACTCCATAGAATGGAGTCCTGATTCTTGGTGTTTTCTCTGAGCAAGTTTCTTCTGCCTAAAATAGGCTGTATTCAAAGCACTATAACTCTGTGCTTGCTCTTAACATTTGATTTTTTTTCAATATTTATCAAAGAACCATTGCAAATAACCAGCCTTTACCTGTGTGGGTATGTATGTACCTATATGGAGAGACAAGAGAGATGTAAACAATATTAATTATAAAGCTTCACAGAAAATAACCAGAATTTAATTAAGTTATCATGTAACTTTCTTCTTTAGGCCTATATGGAATTCCATGAGCTTCCTTGGAAGTCTCTTTGGATATACATGTTTTACTGTGCAGGTCAAATTTCTTGTCTGGAGTTATCTAATGAGATGACACAGTTCCTTAGATAAAGTCATCTTTAGATGACTTTAGATGAAAAAATAGAAATAAGAAAAACCCCAAATCCTTAGTTTTACTTTGTGTATGATGACTTTTCACTTTGCATTTGAAATCTCATTAATATCTTTTCATTTTTTTTGTCACATCTACTTCTTCTTTCTTGCCCTTTCTGGCAGTGACCATATCTGTGAGCTAACTGCATAAGCAGCACTCATTATTTGCTTATTCAAGTATTGCAGGACATTCAATTTCAGATTTGTGAATTAAGGAGAGACAAGATGCCTCCCAGTTCTCCAGGTGATGCTTAAAAGAGATCAGAATTTTACAGTTCACTAGTTAAGATATCTTTCTGAGGTTAAGCTAATGACATTTTTTATACCTTATTAGCTATCTGATGGTGCACTAACAAAAATATATTAAACTTTATTTTAAAAAAAAGAGATAACTAATGCAATTGCATGAAACATCAGTTAATACTGAAAGCCCCAAGCAATACTGCAGAGCTGCACTCTAAGTTTGAGTGTAATATATTACAAAAAAATAGAATGTTTGTGATCTAGTGTTCCTGTCACCTTCGTAATCTCCAAATGATTTTTTTCATTTTCTATTTTCACCTGTTGTATCATGAAAGGGTTAAAAAGCAGAATATGTCTTCCCAGTCATGATCCCTTGTCCTCAGTAAGGAAATCAAATATACAGAGGAGAAAAAAAAGAACCTCAAAGAATTACAACATCAGTTAAAAACCAACAAGTTCTGGGGTATTTTTAACACCAAAGAGCGACAGAATAAACCATCCAAAATTCTGTCTTGTAGGATCCATCTCTGATGATCTGCCTTAGTCTGGCTGCATTATTTTCCTAGCACAAGTCCTAAATGAAGCAAATATGCCTCTCCTCTTGGTTAGGGGTGTCTATTTATCTTTTAGTAACACCCAAGGATCCAAGCTCTACTGCTACATCATGTTCTGTGCAACTATCTTAGAAAAACATACAAAGAAAAACTGCAGAGCTTCCAATTCAGATACTCTCAGAGGTAATTGATATTTCAAAGGAAGGAAGAAAGAGTAAGTTGGGATTTAATTCTGGAAAAAAAAAAAAAGAGAACTTTA
>VZRF01002173.1:373-86465 GCA_013396875.1 Vireo altiloquus
TGTAAAGTTTGCTCATAGATGGTTTCACTTAAATAACATTCCCAGTGGGCTTTTCAGAAAGTCTTTTTTTGGGAATAGGAGTTGTTCCATCCAGGTATTCAAGAATCACAGAATCATAGAATCCTGGAGTGGCTTGCGTTGGAAGGGACCTTAAACCCTGGACATCTTCCACTAGTGGAAAGTAGTCACTAAACTGGTGAAGAAAGGAGAAACTCTGTTTCAGATTTTTGGAGGAGGGCTCTGGACTGCTCTGTGCTGACCCAGTATCGTGTATGCTACTGCCTTGGGATGACTTCATGATGTATCCCATATCGCCTACTCCGTGCCCAGAAAATGAATCTTGTGCCTTTCTGTGCCTTTAAAATGAGCCCGAGAGGGGAGAGAGAGAGAAAAACAGCCTGAGGAACTTTTTCAAAGCAGTTCTATGCTTCAAGGTCACTCTGGCTACTCCTCTCTGTTGTTCTGCTGCTGTTGGGAAGTGATGGCTGCTGTGGCAGAGAGGGGAGGAAGCACCATTCTTGATTTTCCAGTGAGATCTCAGCTCTGTTTCTTTGAAAGGGACAGAGATGGAGTATTTTTCCTGGGACTTTGGTTTCTTCTTCTTCTCTTCTGGACTTGTTCAGAACATCAGAACCTCACTGGGAGGATTTCCACTGGCCTGCAGGGGGGTGCCCCACACTGACCCAGCTCCGAAGAGAAGAGACCACACCCACAGAAGGACTCTAAACTTTTCCAGGTTTCTCTCCACAGTGAGAGATTTTTACTATTTAGCATTATTTTTTTCCCCCTGTGTATTTGTTAAGTAAATAGTTTTGTTTTCTTCTTCAATTTCCTCTGAGGAAATATTTCTTTTCCCAAACCTGGTGGGGGAGCGGTAACTACAACCTGCTTTCTGTCAGGGGATATATTCCTCTGAATTTGTCTCAAACCAGGAGAGCTACAGTGATAAAATAAATAAAAATTCTATAATTAATAATTATACAATTAATAACACAGATTGAGTGAAGCATTAATCAGGTATCAATTTCCATGTTTTTATCTTGATGAAGAAGAATCCAACAGTGAGAAGATGTCCTGTGATGGCAACCAACAATGTGTTGATGTCTCCTGGTTACTTACAGGTTACTGAGCCTTTTGGAACTTCTTTTCAATATCTTTGGGTTTTTTTCACTGAATTTAGTTTCCTTTCTCTGAGCACAAAAAATAAAATATTCAGTTGTAATAACAAATCCTCTGATGGCACGAAAACGTTATTAAACAACTTCAATAACCTCTAGAAACATAAATGTAATATAGGAGAAACATTCCTTTACAAAAGTCGATTGGAAGTAGGGTTTTGATGCAATTTGTCAAATCCATCTTGTTTCTAAAGCGTGATGGAAGTTAATATTGATTGCCATTTTAAAGCCCAGCTTGTGGGCTTTGTTCCACTCAGCTGCCAGCATTGTCATTCCCAAGGTTTATTTTTCCTGTGCTCTCAGATCACGGAGGCTACTGGAGCATGTTAGGGCTGGTAATAATACAGCTGCTGATAAACAAAAGCTGTGAATATCAGCACAGCAGAATGAAGCGGAATGAGAAAATCTCTCTCTGTGTCTGGGCTGTGAACATGTTAAGAGCACTAATCAAAATTTATTTGGGGAAAAACTCCAGTAGTAACAACAGCAATCTGCCCATGGTATCAGTTCTTGCTCTAATCTGCCAACAATGAATAATATCTGTCAATTATTTGATTTGAGATTTTGCCATCTGACCAATAGAATTATAAATTCCAAAATAAAAAAAAAATTCATTATTACCTATCACTGTTCTTTTCAGGTACGAAACTTTACCTTAATGCCTTTAATTAAAAGTGTCTTTTGACACTTCTGTGTTTTTCCCGAGGTCTCAGGTGTTTCTCACTGGAGGTGTCCTCCAGGGATGGTTCACAATGCAGTTTTAGGAGTAGGGAAGTTTTGCCAGACCTCTTTTTGTTGTTGTCACGTTCCAGTGTCCCTGATTCCTGCAGAGCTGGAGCCTTGGTGCCTCAGACTCTTGGCTTTACAAGCAGAGGGACACGAGAGATGCTTCCAGAGCAGCATCACAAAGTCCAGCCTTACACCGAGCACCCTGTGCGGGCAAGAGGACAACCAGAGCCCAGAATTTGGGCTCAAATGCCAGAAGGACAGCACATGCCACGTTCAGAGGTACTGCAACCCACAAGTCAATAGGTAGGGATGCCTGTGGACCTGCAGGCATGCAGGAACATGAGTTCCTTCTTCTCCACCCTGAGCTGAAAGCCCCAAGCCTTTCCTTCACTGGAGGAATAAAAGATTCCCCGATAAAAACATCTCTGCCTCGTGCTGTCAGATGTCTTGATGTACTCAACACACTGCTACAAAGTGCTCAGAGTGCTGTTCTTCCCTTGAATTGCTGTTTTTCACAGGAAGGTTGCTCAGCTGGAAAATGTCTTGGCTGGCAGACCCTCAGGAGGTCAAGCAGCACATCACTGTCGGGCCGAGTTGCAGCCTCAGCCTCCTGCCTCCCCAGACTTCCTTCGGGGTTTTTCTCCATCCATCAGGATAGTTTTTCTCTCTACCCTGGTGAGACACAGAGCACTGCAGTTGCCTGTGCAAGTGAAGGCTTTATTAGCACATTTCCTTTGCACTGTGTGCTGATTGATGGGGCAAACAACCCCAAACTCCACATGGGTGCAAACTTTCTATTACTTCGCTGCCCTCAGAGAAGCATCACCCTAAAAGAAAAGCTTCACAACATGATCTGTGTATGCATAAAGTGATTTATTTCAAAGGCACACCGTATTAGCAGTGCTTCCACCCATGTGCTCTTCCCCTGACAGAGACAAATTGCTATCTCAGCAGCTGGTCCTGCCAAGGCAATTTGCACTTGCTTTGCCAAGTGACAGGAAACTCCACTCTGTACCCTTGTCCCCCCTGAGTTGTCTTGTTAAAGCGTTTTTGGGCTGCAGGAGCTGATCTGCAGCAGTCAGCCAAGGCACTGGGATGATCAAAGGGCTGGCAAAGTAGTGAGGAATTTTCCTGCTGAAGGGAACTTTTAAACACCCCCCCCCGACTCCCCCATCATTTGCTCTGGATGCTTAATCCTATTTAAATAACAACATGTCAAACATGCCCAGTCATCAGCTAGCAGGTGTCCCTGCTGAGATTTCCAGCTTGAAGTTTTCCTGTGTCTCGGTGCAAGGATTTTTTTTCCAAATATTGACTTTAAGTTTTCAAGGTTACTGATGATGTGCTCAGGCACAGGGGTTGTTCAGCCCACGTCAGGAAAAGAGGCACAATAAGAAGATGGATGCATTTGTCAGGCAAATCATCTGGCTGGATATATGCTTTTGGATTTACCTGTAAAACCTTGTTTGAATAAATCCCTGTTTTTCTGTAATTACCTGTGCAAACACCCGTGAGCCCTCGCCTTTCAGCTCCTCAAAGAAGGAGCTCTAATTTATGATGTTTACACGGTGGTGTCTGTGTGCTGGCACCAAACAGGCTTCAATCTTCATCTCCCCCAGGAAAAAAAAAACCAACCTATTAAATAACAGTGAGAAACCTACAGGATCAATTGTGTGACAGTGCCTAATGTTGCACTTCCAACTCCAGGTAAGCCAATTACTGGAGGTATGGAAAAGGGCGAACTTGAGGCAGCTCTGCTCCATCCTTTGCTGCTGGTGGGAGAAAGGGAGGGCAAAGTTTGGTTTCTAGATCAGACCAAGAGACCTGAGCTGGCTGTTTTGGCTGTGGCAGTGCTGGGGCTTTCATTTGCTGCCACAACTTCTTTCAGGACACCTGTTCCGTGATTTAACAACTCAGGTGCTTGCAATTCTATGGCTGAACTAAAATTAGATACTATGTTTGAGCCATTAGTCTGGCTCTGTATGTCCCAGGAGCAACAGTCCAACAGTGCTGTGAAAAACAATGTGGTGTTTTTTTTTTTTTGGAGAAAACAAGAACAACTAAATTAGTGAAAAAAAATCTCCAACCCAACCAACCAAGCCAGGGAAAAAAACCACACAAAAAACAAACCAGAAAAACTTGTTTTCTCTGTGTACAGAGAATTTAAAAATCTTTAAATCAGTAAAAAATTGGAAGGGAGGTAAAGCAGTTAAATCTGATGTGTCTAAAGTGCTCTTAGGTGAAAAGCTGACTCTGGCAGTGTTCAAAGTTCTTGGTAACTTTTGTCTGTAAAGTGATTTTGTCTGAATATTTTGCAATTGTTAAAAGAAAGAACAAAGTGCTGAACCTCTTTATTTTTCTTTTTTTTTTGTTAAATTATGCTCAGAATAACTATTAAATGTATTAACTGTTCTCCGCTAGTTTGTCAAATTATTCTCACACATTTTGGGTGCAGTTTTGGGGTTTTTTTTAATCGATATGGGTTTTTGCAGTGTTCACCACATCAATCTCTGGCTTCCTGGAGTGTTTATCATTCCAAACACACCACCCTCTCCTCAGGGCCTTTCCTGCTCCCTGGCCAGCCAGCTGGAATGATTCTAGCCAAAGACAACTAAAATAACAAATGGCAAACAGCGGAGAGCAAATAGGGAGTATTGAACCCCTGTCTGTGCAGGCAGGGCTGTGTTTGCACATGGGTGCAGATATTGGGATAAATGAGTTGTGTTTGTGGGAACTGGGAAACAAGGAGGGTGTTCTGAGAACTGCTGGATGAGGAGCTGTGGGTTTGAGCAGAGCAAACACCATGCCCAGGACAGCTCAGCTTGGCTGTCCCAACCCTCATTCCTACAGATCCCTGCATGGTCACTTTGCTTTGGAAATCACTGGAGCTTTGCCAGCTCCAACAGGAGCACAGCCAGTTTTCATAATAACCATTAGCTGGTATCAGTCTTCATCTTCCAGGATTGCCTTTGTCAGCTGCTTCAATTAGATCCTCCTAATGTCCACATTAATAAAGGCTTTTAACTGGGACAAAGTTATGTTTGGATGGGAAAATGCATTCAGTGTCACCATTTAGATGTAATTCCACTGCAGCTTTTTGATATCCATAGATCTGTTCATGTGATCAGAGAAACACAGAACAGAGAAACACAACATCCTGAGCTGGAAGGAGCCACAAGGAGAAAGTCCAGAGAAGGCACCAAGGTGATCAGAGGGATGGAAAGGGTGGGAGAGTTGGGATTGCTCAGCCTGGAGAAGAGAAGCTTCAATATGACCTAATTGTGGCCTTCCAGTGCCTAAAAGAGCTGACAGAAGCCACAGAGAGAGACTGTTTACAAGGGATGAAGTGACAGGACAAGGGGAAATGGGTTCCCAATGCCAGAGGGCAGGGTTGGATGGGATATTGGGAAGGAATTGTTCCCTGTGAGGGTGGGCAGGCCCTGGCACAGGGTGCCCAGAGAAGCTGTGGCTGCCCCTGGGTCCCTGGAAGTGTCCAAGGCCAGGTTGGACAAGGCTTGAACAACCTAGGATAGTGGAAGGTGTCCCTGCCCGTGGCAGGGGGTGGGACTGGATGAGCTTTGGGGTCACTTCCATCCCATAACATTCCATGATTCCATGATTCAGGTATCCATGCAGTCTCCTTGCCTGTGAAAATGAGTATGATCCAGTAAACACTGAAAAATTAAATCATTTACAGAGAAATAAAACAACTTTCTGAGACTTTTATTGTGGTTTCCAGGTCAGGAGTTGTCGTTAGAGAGCACAAAGAGAACACACACACACGTAGTGAGGTGAAAGGAAAAAAAAAAGAGGGAAGTCTTTAATTTTCTGTTTTATATACAATTTTGTGGAACCCCATGGATTGGACAGTGAGATCTTCTCTTTTCCAACTCCACTGGTTCAGGTAGAAGTCTATCAAAAACCTTTTCCATCAGGAATGGAATGAAAACAAGAGAGACAGTTACAAAAATACCACTTTGTTTATATGAAATGCTTGAGAAACTCCAGAGCAAAAATGCAAACAGAATCAGAAGGCTGAAAACCAGGGCGACAAGGAGTCATGAAAGATTGACTTGTCTTAGAAATTTTTCGTTCCTATCTTAAATTCTCTTTCCATGTTGGAGAGAACTCCTGGCAGCCTGTTCTTAAGTGTAACTGGATATAAGTTTCCAAAACCTCATTAGTGTCTCACTGATTATCACTAGCTGAGCTTTTATTAACATATGGTGAAGTTTATTTGCTACGATCATCATAATCTCTGAAAGTGTTCAAAAAACTTGTGGATGTGGCACTTGAGGCCATGGTTTAATGTTGATCGTGGTGCTGGTGTTGCGTTGATTGTTGGTGATCTTAAAACTCTTTTCCTACCCTAATGATTTTGGCAAAGAGAGAACTCATGAACTTTGGTGTCATCTCTTTCATGATCTTTCACTTATTTTGCAAATCCTGTGGTGTTCAAACCACAATGTGCTGGTGAATTTTCTCTATTAAAATCAGCAATGTGATGGGTGAGGGGGAAAATGTTTCTAAGTAGAAGAGCAGTGCTGTAAATCAGGACTAAAGTGGGTGTAACATCCACTGCCTCCCTCACATCAGCACCTGGGGCAGGTTTGCCCCCTTTTCTAAACAGCAGAACTTGTTAAAAGTTTGGTAAGTTACTAGAGGTAATTTAAATCAATAATCTGGTCCTTGTCTGACAGCTTTGGTATTGGATACATATTCATACCCTCCTTCAAAGCCGATTCTTCTTTATTCTTCAGAGGGTGAGAGCCTCATTGCTAATCAGAACACTATTCCTACTTATAACTTGTAGCAAATGAATCTCAGCCAGTTGTTTAAATTGAAATTTTTAGCTGCCAGTCAAGACAGGTCAAATGGGAAATGAAAAAAATTAGGATCACGGAATAAAAAGAACAAATATCTCTATGCATCCACCTGTGGCTCCATGTATTCTCTGGGATGTTAACTCCGTGCAGATGGCGACTATTCACACTGCTTTCCTCTCTTAAAGAGTTAGTTCAATTCAAGGGAAATAAATGCTTTTAAAATGCCATCCACTCACTGCAATTGACTCTGCCAGCAGGTTAAAATATCTCTAAAATGAATATTCCACTTCAGACTTGGATTTTTGATGACTGAAGTGGCTCAACTGTGTCTGCAGCAACTCTCTCCACCTTTTGTCTGGGAAAAAAAAATCCCAACAAAATAATCATCAGCCCTGATATGGAGAGAAGAATCAAATTTATTTCTACAGGAAATACAAGCCCTAAACACTGAGGGCACCACGTGCAGGGTGCTTCACACACCAAAATAATGAGTAGCTCTTTCCTCAATGAATTTTTAGTTGATGACTTCACCAAAAGCTTGATGAGAAATAGAAGCGCAAAGGTCTGGCCGTAAGGGCCTGGAGGGGGTTATTGGCAAAAGGAGGGTTAGAAGTCTCTTCAGTCCCTCCCAGCACTACTTTAAATCAATAAATGCTGGGTTGCAGCCTCCAGGTGCTGCTAATGTGAGGCATTGAAAACAATTCCAGCTGCATGATAACCTCTGATATTCTGAACCAGGCCATTTTATCTCTCCAAACACCTTTCCCAGCTCAGAGAATTATGGAGCACTTGCCCTTAAAGCCTTGGTAATTGCTGCAGGTAGCACCTTGGATAACTCAGCTCTGGGCTTGCAGAGCTCCTAAATGTCCCTCGTGGAGTAATATAGGGAAGGGAGGTCACTGCGCCAGCGCAGGGACATTTATCTAACAAAGGCGGCAATTGATATTGCACCTCATTTTTTGTTCTCACACTGGAAGACAAGGACAAAGGACACTCAAAAATCACAACCTTTTTAGAGTTAATAGATGTAGATGGCTCTCAGAGCATAAAATGCTTCACTGAGATCTGAAAGCTCCTCTGTCTGACACATTTTTACCTCTAAACATTGGAATTATCTGACTGAAATCAGTGAAGTCATTAATTTACACCGGCAGACATAGGAATGCCAGCAGAGACAGGAGCATCCCTGTCACCAGGCAAGAGAGGATGCAAATGGCTCCTCTGGATACATTCTGCTTTTTCCTAACTTTTTTTTTTTCCATCAATAACCCAACCTCTCTTCCTGTGTATCGTTGCAACAAAAGCTTCTGGAGACAGACGTGGCTGCCCTGAGTTATTCCCTGACTCTGGCTTTTCTGCTTTAATGCTGGAACCCTGAAAAAGCAGAAAAGGATTTTGACAATTGAAGTTTCAGGCGGGTTTGCTCTCGGTGCCATTGTAATTCACTTGCTCAGATAAATGTCTTTTACACTTGGGTAATTTCTTTGCATTGTGCGTGTTATTCATAGTTGAGCGAAGTTGAAAATCCTAAAAGATGCTTTGACTTGGCTCTTTCTACTTGGAATTGCTTAAGAAATGCTTATGGGATTATTGTTTTGCCTTGCTTTTTACTCAGTCAGTCTCAGTTGGAAGAAGGAAGCTGCATGTAATAAAAAAGAAAGAAAAATCCCCAAATATATCCTGCAGCAAACCGAGGCAGGCTTAGTGGGGATGGGGATATTTCAGCAGGGCTTGAACTAGGCTGTGTTAGGTCCTCTGATGGTGGTTCAGGGGAATTTAGGGGTGAGATAGCCCCAAGAACAGAACCACACCGCTCAGGAACATTAAATTTATAATTTATCAGCTGGGATAGGCAGGGCAGGTGGCTTGTGATTTCTATGACAAGGTTTCTGCTGCCTGACTTTCATCCTCAGAGATTTCATGCTCCTCAGTCCTGCCACTGTCCCTGCCCCGTTTGGGACCAGCACCCAGGGGACAGGAATGCACATCCCACTGCCAGATCAGGGGGCAGGAATGCACATCCCACTGCCAGATGTGTCCATTCCCGGGATGCAGCCCAGCCCCTGCACTGTGGGCTTGGACTCCTATCTGGCATTTGTAGGGATAATCCCACAAGGGGTTTGTTGTTCCCTGTTTAGTGCTTTATAACTCGGCTGGTTGGCCAAGACCTCACAGATCTGGGCCAAGTGCTCTGTTCCCACCCCACATGAGCCAATTCCTGCTGTATTTGGGTCACTATCACCCTTGAAACACCTGCTCAATATCTATTAGAAAGCTCTAGGTTTCCTAATGATGCCAGAATGAATTTTTGCTTTTTCTTTTATACCCCTCTTATATACTCTTTTATAGTTTGATGCATTCTCAGTGCTTTTAGCCCCCACACTGTAACTTCCCAAGGCTGATAACTCAGCTCAGCCCCATGGCACCGTTAAACCAGGAGAGCAAACATCCTGGGAGCCCCAGACACCAAGGGCCTCTCCAGAACACATTTTGGAACCTCAGACAGGCCCAGCCAGGGGGAAGGTTCCTCACAACGAGGGGTTCACTCCAGCCTCTCATTGGGGAACCTTTGATAAATGTGTTAATTTTGCAAGGCCTATAATTGTGTGTGTATTTCAGTGTGATGGGGTGCATGCATTTTCGGGTCATTCCACCTAGATGAAGTGCCATACCCCAGGATCCTGAAATAAATACTGAGGTAAAAACCCCTTTTCCCCATGAACTGAGTTTTGGTTTTAATTTTAAGACCAGGGAAAGACAACGTTAAAGCCTACCTGAATCATTACAGCAAGGCAGGCACAGTCTAGAGCTTTTGGGTGGGTTTTCTCCACAAAAATTGTCTGTGTTTTTCCTTCCCTGCACATGCCAGAATCATTGCATGAGCTGGAGCTGGACAGGTGTGGCCAAGGTCTCAGGAATCTGAGCGATGCTTTCAGGGAAGGTTCACCCCATGACAGCAATTTATTACCTTTATCAATTATTTGGAAGAGAGAACTCAGTTGGTGGTGGGGGAAATAAAAGACACACAAAGCAAAGAGTAAAGAGGCAAAGTTGACAGATAGCTGATAAAAATGTAACCTTCATTTTTCAGTTGACTGAGCCACAGCAAACAATATGTATTTTAACAGATCCAAAGGAAAATCTTGCATTTTGTAGTAAAACCCCACTAGAATATCTTGCTGATAGCAGCAGACTCAACATCAGAGGAAATATTTACACCAAAAGTGGAATTTTGTGGGGTTTATTTCCCAGACAGTTGATGGGATTTGATGAAAGAAATTAATTCAGGGAAGTTTTGTATCTTATGCTCCTTAGGAACTCAAAATCAACAAGGACTATGATAGTGTTGTGAGAGGAGTCTTGCACAGGTGAAGGAAAGTTGAGTGGAAAGAAGGCTCTTTCCTCTAAAGAAATAACCTCACTTGGAAACAAACTAACCCCCCCCCCCAAAAAAGGCAAATTAATAGTATGAAATAACCTGAATAATAATAATAATTTGCTGATTTGCTGTCAGTCTGGATCAGATCAGGAGAGGGGTGGGGTGATTATGCATTGCAAACTAAGCAAAAGCATTAAACTGACCTATTTTGTTATTCAGAGCTGGAAACTCCCTGAAAACCCCCTATGGCTTCTGAGGGAAACACAGGTCTGATTCTGCCAGGTGCTGAGCTCTTCACAAAACCTGAAGTACGAATGAATTCATACTTCTCCAGTGCTGTGGTGAAAGTGAGTCCCTCATTTTTGGAAATCCGGGTCAGAAATGGGAGGCAGGTGGAAACAAAGCAGTTTAGAGATGATCTTTAATTACAGAACTTCAGAGAGGGAACAAGAAGCTCTCCTTTGTCCGCATCAGCCTTTGAACTTGGGGCCATTTGGAAAGATTAGACACTGTCTATATAGAGCATCCCAAGCTGGACAAACCTCTGTTCCAATCATCAGCCACCAGAGCCTGCTGGGGACAGCTCCATTGAAATCGGTGGAAAAACTCCCTTTGGATTCAGGGCTTTGAGTCCATTCCTGTCTGTCCTCAGGGGGTGCCCACATGCTGCTGCTTCTGACTTCACACTCTGAGCATCTTAGAAAATGGGGCTCTGAAACCATCATTTTTATTTTTTTAAAAAACTTCTTTAGTCTTTTAAAGGCATCTTTATAGAGTGCATTGCAGGCGAGACCTTCACAACCCAATCTCTTCACTCCACAACATTTTGTGCAACATGCCAGAGTTTTTTGAGGTTGTAAAACTTTTAACACCTTCATTAAATTTTGAGGTTGTAAAACTTTTAACACCTTCGTTAAAAAAAAAAACCAAACTGCATTTGTTTAGTGTTAAAGGCCAGTTGCCTTCTGCTTTTGTGCCCCACATCTTCTGCTCTGCAGTGAAACAAACTTTTTCTGAGCCTTCTAATTGGGCTTTTTACATCTGTCTGTGGTACCAAGTGATGGTACCTGGGCTACTTTCGTTGGTAAAGCTGCATTTTCACAGCCACAGCACCCAGTCTGGATGTTTCTCATGTTTTGCTGTGTATGTACCTCTGCTCTTACAGCTGGACAGTGGCACTGGGAAACAGAAAAGGGGAAAAGGAGGAGCTGGGAAAGTGAGGCTGGAGGTGAGGACATGGAGAGAAGGGAGATGCACACAACAACACTCCCCATTCAAGCTTGTGCTGAGCTTTGATAGAGCAACNAGAGCTGGGAAAGTGAGGACATGGGGAGAAGGGAGGGGCACACAACAACACGCCCCTTCGAGCTTGTGCTGAGCTTTGATAGAGCAACCTGGGCTGGTGGAAGGTGTCCCTGCCCATGGCAAGGAGTGGAATTGAATGGGCTTTAAAGTCCCTTCCAACTCAACACATTCCCAGATTCTCTGATTCTACCATCAAATCAGTGACTGTAGCCATTAAATACTGGAATTTCCTCAAATCTGGTGTATAAAATCCAGCCCTTTTTCCAACTGAAGGTCAAAGACTTTTCAGTTTTAACTCCAAACTTTTACTCAGCTTACGGTATTATTCAGATTAGGGTGTTACTTCTTTGGTTGGTCATTTGGGGATCTATCTACAGATTGACTACAACACAAGAATCCTTTAGCAGAGCTGTGAATTTCCAGGGGTTTAATGCTCATAGCTGGCAAATACAGGAAAACCAGCTCAGCTGAATTTTCCTTTTCCTCTGGCTGTCCCTGTGACCATGCACACCTGCACACAGGTGCAAAAATCCACATATGTGTTAAGAAACTTGCTACTCCTAATTAAGTCAGGCTGCTTGACAACATTAACCACCTCTTTCAACTCTTCCATTTTCAGGTGGTTGTGACTGGGATTCTCCTAAACAGCCCAGGGAATGGTCACAGCCCCAAGGCTGCCAGAGCTCCAGGAGTGTTTGTACAACACCCTCAGGGATGATCAGGGTGGGATTGTTGAGGTGTCCATGCAGGGCCAGGAGTTGGATTCCATGATCCTGGTGGGTCCTTCCAACTCAGGATATTCTGTGATTCAATGAAATACAAAAAGACTGAGTCTTAAATCCCAACGCGATGCTTTAAAACAACTTAAAGCATGACCAAGCTCTGCCTCATGGTCACAGTTGCTTATCTCTACTTTTGATTCAGCCAAAGAAGCTGTTTTGCCGTGGCAGCACTGCTAAATGGCACAAACCCCTTTTGGTCTGAGGAGATATTTCAGTCAGAAAGCAATCGGGGGAAAATCTACTGCTTTGCAAATCTCCCCATAAATTTGAGAGCCCACTTACCTTGCAATGAAGGGTTATTCTGCAGAGTGAGAGGGAACAGAGTCCCTGTAGTTGCCGTCTAAGTTGAATTATATTTAACCTGGAGAATAAACTTGGCATAAGAGTTATGCTGCACCATTAAAGCGGAGCCTATGTGCCAGCCTTGAAATGTCTGTAAGGTCACCCACAGCCTCCCACCAATTACTCTTGTGCTAACCCCAATAACCAGATTTTAACTAAATCATAGATCCTGCGCTGTTCCCAGACTTTTCCCAAAGACTTGGAAAGATGAGCAATTTATAACTGGGAGTTTACCGTAAACTCTGCAGATACCAAGAGAAAAAAATGAAACTGAGAAAATCAGTCAAATGTAGCTTGGAGAGAGGTGGTTTGCAAGGGCCTGGAGTGACAGGACACAGGGAATGGCTTCCCACTGCCAGAGGACAGGGATAGATGGAACATTGGGAAGGAATTTCTCCCTGTGAGGGTGGGGAGGCCCTGGCACAGGGTGCCCAGAGAAGCTGTGGCTGCCCCTGGATCCCTGGAAGTGCCCAAGGCCAGGTTGGACAGGGCTTGGAGCAACCTGGGCTAGTGGAAGGTGTCCCTGCCTGTGGCAGGAGTAGGACTGGATGAGCTTGGGGGTCACTTCCATCCCAAAACATTCCATGATTCCATGATTCAGGTATCCATGCAGTCTCCTTGCTTGTGAAAATGAGTATGATCCAGTAAACACTGAAAAATTAAATCATTCACAGAGAAATAAAACAACTTTCTGAGATTTTTATTGTGATTTCCAGGTGAGGAGTCATGAAAGATTGACTTGTGTAAGAAATTTTTCGTTCCTATCTTAAATTCTCTTTCCGTGTTGGAGAGAACTCCTGGCAGCCTGTTCTTAAGTGTAACTGGATATAACTTTCCAAAACTTCAGTAATGTCTCACTGATTATCACTAGCTGAGATTTTATTAATGTATGGTGAATTGAAGTTTCATTCCCTATGATTCAACCACTTTTTCCTCTTCATTCTACTTTCAGCAGATGGATCATTAAAGGGTCCCTATAGCATAAACTTATTTAAAGATATTCCTGACTGCTTTGGCAATAGAAAGAGAGTTGGAATTTAGTTTCCAAAAGTCAGTATCCCCTCATTTAATGTAATTACAAAACTACATAATTTTTAAAAATGAGACATTAACTCCACATTTATGATATTTAATGCTCTCGGTGTGCAGATGGAATGCATGTAAATGTGAAATTTAAAAAATGGTATTTTAGAAACACTCTACTCCAGGACCTTCTGTACATGACTTAGGGGAATCGGCAGCAAATCCATGCAAGGCATGAGTTATGGATGATAAAAATCCAGGGAACCTGTCTAATAAATAATGGCACTAAAACCCTCTTCCACAGTTCATATTTCTAATGTGAAAATGTGCAGCCTGGTGTGACTGAAATGTAAATCGTGTGCCCTGAGATCTGTTCTCCTGGGGGAGCATGAGGGGATGGGCAGTGGAAGCTCAGTTTCCCTCCTGGATCATCAAGTCCAAGTTTTAACTCTATTTATGAAGGACCCAAAGTTTTGCCCTGTGTTTGTGAGAGTCTACCTGTGGAAAATTGCTCCCTTTGGATGGTTTTCCAAGCCTTTCACCTTGCCAAGTGTCCTCAGCACCACACCAACCTAACTGCTGGCACCAGGGATCCATCACAGGGATCCGCATGGATCCAACCTCCCCTTCCAAGCTGACCTGTCTGTAAAAGACACCCCAGGCTCAGCTGAGCTGAGTCTCTCTGTGGTGTCAATCGTGTGAAATTCCCACTTGTTTGCATGCTACATGGAATCAGGCTCCCTACACCCACTAAACACTTAAATGCACACAGAATACATGTGATAACAGCATCAAAATTAATGCTCCTGATGCTCTACCAAGAGGAAAAGCAGCACAGAAATAAAACCCAAGGGGTCTGTGCTGTGCTGTTTCTTTTCTCTCTATTTCACAGTCATTTCTGCAGTTGCTGCTGTTCTGTAACAAGAGGAAACTCTGCCAATTTAAGGTGATGCTTTAAAACTCACTTGTCATCCTGGAGGTTTGAGCTGGCCACTGATATTTCTTGCAGTGAGACAAGAGGTGGGCAGGAGTGACTCATATTCAACATCTATTATAATGTAATTCCACATTCTGGGTTCTGACTGATGCTTGAGCTGCAGAGGAAGGGTCATGAGTGACAGAGTCATATAAAGAGAGGGAAATAAGATGTCAAGGCAAGTTAATGGTGCTCTTTGGATATTACAGCTCTCCTGGCTGGGGTCAAACCCCAGCAAAAGTGTACTTGGAACCCCAGAAAAACCACCCTTGAAAAAACAGGTTAAATTGTTGGGGGAAAAAAGGTTAAACAGGCTAAACTGTTGAGAAAATTTTAAAGGCTCTATTTCCACCTCCATTGGCTTACATGGTGTTGAAGGAAAGGGCAAGGGAAGCTACCACAGGCAGTTTACCTCTTAAATCCAAACTAAGAATTACAGACTCATAATATTTTTCAAGTTAAAACTATGCTTTTATACTTTTTATTTTTAACCTAGAGCAGTTTTCTTTAGTTTTTCTCCTTACAAATAGGATCAAAGCTTTCACTCAATCTCAAAGCAGCTTTTTTGTTTCGTTGTTGAATTACAAAAATCTAACCCAAACCCAGAGAATTCTGAGTTCAATAATTGCAAAGCAGCTTACATTTTTATCCCACTCTTTTTCCAATGTTCTGTCTTCAATGAGGAATGTAAGAGGATGAGAAAAGGAACTTTTATAATTAAATTATTCACAAAAAAGTGGGCAAACCAGGACTTCAGACTTTCCACTAATAAGCTGCTCCTTTTTTTTCTTCCACATCATTAATATCCCTTTTGCTAAAGTTATTAAGATGAAAAATGGTTATCAATACTTTAGTTTTATAATCAGAAGCGCACTTATTTCTTATACACATAATTCCTTGTGGCATCAGTCACCTTAATCTCGCATTGTTTGTGCTTCAGCAGGCTTTGACACCACTGTAATTATCTCCTGCTGGTTAATAAAGCAGTTTTATTTGGAAGGCAGAACTAAAGCCTAGCTGATGACCAGGAGACAAGGAAGTTGTCATGGAAATTGGCATGGATTTGCATCCAATGGGAGCATGGAGCTGTTTATATGGTCTGTAAAATTGACCTGAGGTGGAGTGTCTGGAGAATTTTTAGGCTGGGATTGTCACAGTGCGATGAGACTGGCGGTGAGAGCTGGTCAGGCTGTGTGGGAGAATATCCCTCTGCCAGGTGCTGCTTTTCCAGGCACAGTGGGTGCATCCCACCAGCACCATGTCAGGCACCTCTGGAAGGAGTTCTTGTTGTGGAGTGGCTCTGAAAGTTCTGTGGCCTCTTTCTTTTGTGAACAAGGAAGAAGGGAGCTTTCAGGAAACATGGACAGAGAGTATTTACAAGGGCCTGGAGGGACAGGGCACAGGGAATGGCTTCCCACTGCCAGAGGGCAGGGTTGATTAAACGTTAGGAAGGAATTGTTCCCTGTGAGGGTGGGAAGGTCCTGGCACAGGGTGCCCAGAGAAGCTGTGGCTGCCCCTGGATCCCTGGAAGTGTCCAAGGCCAGGTTGGACAGGGCTTGGAGCACCCTGGGACAGTGAAAGTTGTCCCTGCCCATGGCTGGGGGTGGGACTGGATGGGCTTTAAGGTCCCTTCCAACCCAAACCACTCTGGGATTCTATAATTCTATGAACTGCACTCTTTCTATCTCGGAACAGCCTTGCTGGACCACAAGCAAGTGATTCTATGAAAACCTTTTTAAGCTTCCAGTTAATTTTATTGTTCACAAAACCATTCCTTGCCCTCATGTTCTATGGAAAGCAGTGAACAGCTGACATCCACAGGGTCATAGAATCTCAGAATCCCAGACTGGTTTGGGTTGGAAGGGACCTTGAAGCCAATCTCATTCTCCCCACTGCCATCAGCAGGGACACCTTCCAGGTTGCTCCAACCCCCATCCAACCTGTCCTGATCATGTGGAGTTGATTTTTCTCCGGCAAGTAGAAATTTGGAGGATAATGTGCAGGATGATTCACATGCTGAAGCCCTGTTAGCAATGCCACGGATGCTGATGCTGCTTTGGCTCCTGACAGTGATGAGTGGGGTGTAATATCGGATAAAGATTAGAGGCCTCAGAATCCAAACAAACCTCCTGAACAGGAATCCCATGATACCAAAACACCATTTACAAGCTCTGGCAGTGAGATAATTGGTCTGGGTGTGGCTTCTACTTACTGGAATAAATGATGACAAATAGTGACTCTGGCTGGACTTTGACTGGGGAAAATGGAATGCTCACAGATATATTTTTATATTATTTCTGCTGTCAGAAGTTTGGAGAAGGGAATGGCTGTGCATTTTTGTGTGATCTGTGAGTAGAACAGGGCTGGCGCTGCACAAGCCAACTGCTGCACTGCTTCATTGTGACTCCCACACCGTGCTCCTTCCTCCTTCATAATCTGTGTGTCTCATCCATAAAACCCATACCAGGGCCATTCCTCCTTCTGCCATCGCCCACAGCCATTATTCTTGTCACCTGTGACTTTTCCATCACTTAAGAATTTTCTCTTGACCTGAAAATTGGATTGTCATCTCAAGATGGATCATGAACGGAGGAAACATTGCTCAATGAATCCATCCCTAACTCTCCTCTGTGAAATAGTGGGAAGTAATGTCAGGATATGTGATGTCCATCCATCACTGCCAAAGTGTCTCAGAAACCATCAGTTTCTGCTGCCCTTTTCTGCAGCCACCTCTGCACGACCAAGCTACTCCAGGTGATGTAAAACAAGCCCTGGGAAGGGGAAACTTGCTAGAAGAACAGAAAGTAAGGCAAGAAGGAATTTTTTTTCTTTACCTTTCTGGGAATTTTGTCTGGGGGGACTGTTGAGCTCACTCAGGTTCTTTTGGGGGGTCTGAAAGGGAGATGATGCTGGGAAAGCAATGGAGGAATAATTTATCAGCTCCATGTATGAGGAGGTATAGCTTTGTCCTCATGTCTAGCATTTTGGGAAGCTGGGCCTTCTTACCTGACTCCAGACTTGTGCATTAACCTTTGCATTTCAATTCACTTCTGCTACTGAGCAGTGCACGAAGCTGGGGATTTATAGGGAGTGTGTTGACATGGCTTTGAATTGGGGTTGTAGACTAAAACTACAGTAGTGGTCTTTAGCTCTAGGAGAAGCACTGCACTTATAAAATTAAAAGAAGACTAGAGAAAAAATAACCCCAGTTAAGCTGCAGGCCTATTCCCTTTAAAATTGTGTCTGCTTTCATCAGAAAGGGGAGAGGTACATTTGTCAGTGCAGTGCTAAACACGAGCTGCTGAGTTGCCAGGAGGAACATATTTGTTATGACAGGCAAGATAAAGTATCCACTGTCTTTTAACCAAGTAAATATTGCAGGACTGCTCATTAAAAATGCAGAGATCTGTCTTCATCACTCGGCCCCCCTTCTGCAGTTCCAAATTTCGAGGTGGTGAGTGACTGGAGGGTGGTTCAGCTGCCAGAGCATGGATTAGGCAGTGTGGGGTTTCCCTCTGCAGCCTTTGCTGCCCCATTAAAGACAGAATGCTTGCCCTGTGCACAGGAAATTGAAAATTAATATTTCCAGTGAAAGGAATGTAGGTAGAAAAGTGGTGGCAGAATTAGAGTGGAAAGGAAAAAAAGAAGTATCTCACATTCGCTGGCTTGGAGATAACTTGGGTGTGATGAAATGGAAATTCAGGTTTTCAGACTGGAGCTCTCCAAACTGAGTAAACACTAAAAGGGCTTCCGTTGAAAATGATGGTGCCAGTTGTTCACAAAATATTACTGGTGACTCTCACCCCTCTCCTGATCCACTATTGGAATAGAAATTAAAAAACTTTTTTTGAGGAGACCTTTCCAGCTAACTTTGCAGTTACTTCACCTTCTCCTTTTCCCCATTACACCTCCCATTCAGACTCAAAGCACACACTTCACCAGAGGAAAAGATGATTTCCTAGGGCCAGGTGGGTTTGTTTTTTTTCTTTCAGCTCTTGAATCCAACTGAGTAACAAAGGGAAGAATAACACACTTCAGGCCTTCAAATCATACATTTTGCACAGCCCTTCAGCTGTCGGGGGGCTGTCAGCAGACACTGACTAAGTTCACCCATCACAAACTCCTCATACCGTGGTACATTCGTTAAAATGAAAGGTGCCTCTTGCAGAATAAATCTCAAGGAATGCATTGCCATTAACTGCAACCATTGTTGGTGCCTCCAATTGAAAATCCTTCGGAATTTTCTTATTAAGGGAAGTGTTTCTGTGGCAGAGGACGAGAGCAATTGTGTGCAGAATTTGTACTGCTTCAGTCTATTGGAAAGCATTGATAGACTTGAACTGAGGTCGATTGGAGAAATATCCTTGTGAAAACTTCTGTTAATTTTGTGATAGCACAGTCCAGCAGTGAGGCAGGAAAGGAAACTTCTCTAATGGTTGTAATGGAGGTTATTTTGCTTGACTTGCTGTCTCAGGTTAAGCTGACATGTCCATCTGAAGCCACCTGTGACAGGCTTTTTATAAAGGAAGCTATCCACATCTAGATGTTGGAATTTGAAATGACCATCAAACTTCATAAAAGACCCCAAATTGCAGGCAGATGCTTAGAAAAGGTAAAGGTATCTGAAAACATCTTTATGTGCCTTTAGATTAAAGGTAAGATTAACATCTCCAGGTGCAGCAGTCTTTTCATAGAGAATTCAGTTTCACCCAGCTCAGAGGTTTCTAGGCAAACATCTCTCTTTCCACAAACTGATTTTAAATGCACAAACAAACAAACAAACAAACATTGGTGGGTTTTTGCAAAAGATTACCATGCAGATTCATTTCATGGCATCCTGAGTTTATTCCTGAGAGCAGAGCAGAGCAATTTTAGTTTTGGAGAGCTGGGCAGGGCTCACAGTGGGACAAACTCTTTGCTGTGCTTTCGGTGCTCGGGTAATTACATGAAAGTCTGAATTAAAGGACCTTTTGATCCTGAGAGGGTTCAAACATGCAGGGGACACCTGCTAGGAGATGCCAGAGCATTTTTGTAAAGTTCCAGGTATTTTGGCCTGTCAGGGTGGTTTTGAGGAGCTGAAAATATGTGTATTTGTGCATCCTAATATTCAAAGTACTCTCTTGGTGCGGGGAAGCAGTTGGGACACGAGGAACCTGCTCTACACTTTATGTTTGGATTTCTTTCTCTACAAAACACATACACAGAGATTTAAGTGCTTCTCCTGCCCTCCTCTTGGACTCCTGAAGAGAGAGAGAACACCTCCCAGCTTCCACATTTTAGTCCCAGGATATTCCTGTAGCAGGGGTGGATGTTTCTGAGTCACCCAGGCTGGATTATCCCTGCCATGGGAACACAGAGCTGGAGTGTGGAGCTGAATTCGTGCAGCCCACGTGGGTGCTGCAAAAAAGGTGCCAACACCCATGAAAGATAAGGGTTATCTAAGGTTTGTCGCTCTCCTTAAGGGCTCACAGCCACAGCTGTGAAAGGCACACCAGGATCCCTCTGTTGTCACCTCCTGTGCTTGGCAGGCAGCCCGTGCCAAGCACGGGGATGTCAAAACACGGCGTTATTTTGTGAGGAGCACCAGGTGCCTGCAGAGGAAGAAATTGCTGGTTTACCTGGTGTTTAAGGCACATTAATAATACACTAACTTTGATTTCTTTAACTAAAGGCTGTATTCAAAAGCTGCTGTCTTCAGTGCCTTTGCAATTGAATTACAGTCCCCCACGCCATATTTTAGGATCTTAAATAATTCTCTTTTGTGATTGCTTGACAAGAATCAGACGTCCTCCCACCCCATGCCAGTGTCTACTGCATGTTTAATGTCTTTATCTGGTTCTTTTTGCATTAGTCATCTGAGTGTTTGACAGGTATACATCCTGGGCTCTTTAGATATATTTTTATTCATCTATTCATGGGCTCAGTGCCATTGCCTGAAATTAAAGCTAAACTCCTTTCTCCCGTGGATTAGCACAAACAGATCCTGGTGATGATTTATTTAAACCCAAATTTTCTCTTCACCAGCATGAGTGCTGTCTTCCAGGACTCAGATTCATCCAGCCAGCTGCAAACCCCCAGTACTTTGCTGTGTCACAGGATGGGAGTGTGGGATGGGAAATGACCCCATCCAGGTGACTCTGCAGCCCTTACAACCTCCCCTGAGGATGGTCTGAGTGCTTATGTTGTCTTTTGGATGGTTTGAACCTTTCTTAGAACTGGTAGGGTATTGCCCATTTTGATGTTTGGTGCTGTGTCTTGCTTTCACGGCAAATTTCAATTTCCTTATCAAAGTTTCACAGCAGCCTCTGGGTTTTATGTTGCATTTGGAGTTGGGAAATGCAGGCACAGCCCTTCACAACTGCAAGACCGACCCAGGAGGAATGAATAAGTCAGAAAGGTTTTCATGGCTCACGTTCCTGCTGTCTGCTGCTCATCTTGTGCTCCTGCTGTGTGTTGAATACCTGGTTTGCAAGCACCAGGATTGCTCTCTGATGGGGCAGTGCCTCCTTAGCAGCAGCAGCAGCATTTAAGGCTGCTGGGCAGGACAGGTGAAATTCAATTTGGCAGCATGGGGAGAAGTGGGGAAAGTTTTGGGGAGGGAGGGGGAGGAATCATTTTGGCCCTGTCACAGCTGAGCACAGGAAAGGGGCTGGGACAGGCCACTGGAGCTTGAGGAAGTGCGGGGAGGGAAGGGCTGGTGTGAGGGGTGAGCAGTGAGGATGGGAGTGTTTGTGCCGAAGGTTTGATGTCCATTCCCAGACCTCCCCGATCCCCACCTCCAGAGACTCCTTTTATCAGAACCCCTCTCCCTACACTGGTGGTCCTATTGCCTCTCCCCACCACATCTCCTCCTTTCTTTCCCCAAAACCTTGGTGTGTTGGCCTGTGAGAGGACAGACAGCCCCATGGCAGAGTGCCTGGGTGTGCCATGGATCAGCTTTCCCGGTTTTCTCTTGCTGACAGCGTTGTCTGTAGGGTCAGCAGCTCCCATCCCTAACCACAACCTCCTGACAGGCAGGAGGAAGGATCCAGGGGTCAAATGGCATTTTTGGCTTGGTCAGCTGGGATCAGGATCCAGGTGATGGTCAAGGCTCTTTGGCTGTCCCTGGAAGTCTGACACTGGTGTGTGCCAGAGTCCCGGTGTGACTTTGGATCACATCCCATCCTTACCCTCAGAATTCCTGCTTTAGATCTTCCTGGAACATGGCTGCAAAATTCATCTGAGACGCCTCCATCATAACCAGAGCAAATCATCAGTGAGTTGGTCCCTTCCTACTCAGATTATTCTGTGAATTCCAACACTGTTCAGGGTGCAAGGCACAACATGATGCAAAAGGAGAGCCAAAAATGGGATTGTATATTTTATTGGAAGGTGTACATTTCTTTGATGCAGGAGCCAAATAACAAGGGGTGAGAAACATTCCTGTTTTACAGACTTCACACGCCATATGGTAAATGTATATTGTCTGGATTCACTGGGAATGGATGGAGTGTTTGGCTCTGGAGAGAGTGTGGCTGCACTGGACGTGCTAAAATAAGAGTAAGGAATAAACACCAACATATTTGAGACTTGAAGTTTGTGTTGCGTATGATGTGTGAAAATAAGTCAAAGCACAGCTAAACAGTCAAATATTCATATGCTGAGATAGGTAAGACTAATTCTAAATAACTCATATCTAAAATCAAATTTTAATGCCTCTTTGTTTTGTACAGTGAATTCCAAATATCTTTCAAAAATCCCTGTTGATCTCTTCAACATTACAAGAAGAGTCTTTTAAAGAACTGCTTTTAAGGAAGATGAAAATACATACAAAGGAAACACTTTTGGAAAATCTGTTGCTTCTGGCTGCAGCCTCGGCTTTCCAATGTAAAAAGTGATATTTGATTTAGGGAATTTTGAGTGTTATGTGCAGATTTTCACGCTTCAGCCGTATCTATTAAGTATGTTCTGAACTGTTTTAAATGAAAATAAGTACTTTTTGGGCAGTTTTTGATGCTGAGATGCATGTAGTGGCAGTCTTACCCAGTGAGGAGTCTTACACATTCTTCCTCCCCTGGTGAAGCTCTTTTGATTGACACTGAGTAAAGATCAGGCTTTAAATTTGAACAGTTGCCTCCACATACAGGAAATGCCAAACAACTTAGAAAAGTAAAGACAGTTAACTTAAAATAGAGGATCTACTCTTCTACTTTTTGGAGGAGATTGGGAGCAAAATTCCATGGTTATAGCAATATAAAATTATCCAAATTAGGATGTGAAATTGCTTTAGGGACTTTTTTGATACTATGTTTGTGTGGGATCTGGGAAATTAAAGATGACGGCAGAAGCCTAATCCCACAGCAAATTAGATCAGTTTTGTTTCTCTGAGATTACTCAGCTATTGATTTATTTTACCTTATCTGGCTTATGCTGAATTTTCTCTACTTTTAGAAGGAAAATTTTTTATTTATTTATTAGTTTTTGGTGAGAAAGATGAGTGTGAAAATGTTATGATTTTTTCTAGGGGTACACCACTGTCCTAAAACCTGAAAAATTGTAGCAGCTTTACCAACAATCCAGGTACATCAGCTAAAATTCTAACAAAGGCTTTGCCCTCTTTCTTCTGTATTTTGGGGGATGCAGTGAAGAAGCATTGTCTAAAACAAGCAAACAATGTCTCTGAGAAAAAACACCTCAATTTTTCACTGGAAAAAAATTGGCAAATCTGTCTTTTAATGACAAGAGGGCTTTTTTTAAAGTTAGCAATATTTTCCTGTTTGAATTTTCATTTTTCCAATCCTATCTTCCACAGTTAAAATTTTCAATATTTCCCTTAATCCTCTTCATTTTTTTGCTATAATATGAAAAAAAAAATCTGCTTGTGACAATTCTATATCACCTATACTGATGGAAAAAATATGGAGCAAAATCCTGTTCTTTGATTCTCCTGGGACCAGTGTTTTGGGTTGATACTCCGTTACTTTCCTGTCCTTTAGCAGAAATTTCCCCTTTCTCCCACTTCTCATCATCCAGTGTTGTCCAAACTTGCTCATGGGTTGTGGTACACTTGGACTAACTCAGGAAGTATTCATGGATTTACAGAGGACATCCCGACACCCCACGGCTTTATTTGTCTCAGTGACAGCCCCCCAGAGTGCTTTGCATCTGTTGAAAAGTCATCTTTAATTCTTTCCTCTTTCTCTTTTCTACTTTGGAATGCAGAGGGACCAACTGGTTACTTGCATTCATGTTTTTTTATCCTGAGATGATAGTGAACAACACATCTTTTAAGAACATTTGTCTTCTTTAACAAATACCAGATTCTACTTAGGTGATAATGAAATTCAGATGAGTTCTTCTGAGCGTTGAATTGTTAGCATTTTGCATCCACTTTTATAATTGAATGTTGTGCCAAGTTTACTGATATTTTCTTGGGTTTTTTTCCTTCTCCCTTAACTGTTCCTGTTTTGTCACTCCTCGTCATGGTGGAAGCAAGACACACACAGGGAGGGAATTGAATATTTGCACACTGAGTTATTCTCACAGAATAGAAAGGGAGCAAATGCCAGTCTGTGAGAAATTCAAATGGTGATGATCAGGAAAGCAAAAATTTTTTGTCTTACTGTGCTGGCTTTGGCTGTGGCAGAGTTCATTTTCCTCCCCAAGGCTGCTGTGGGGCTGTATTTTGGATCTGTAATGGAAGCAGTGCTGGTGACACATGGAGGTGGAAGCAATGTTGGTGACACATGGATGTGGGAGCAGTGTTGGTGACAGGGATGTGGAAGCAGTGCTGGTGACACAGGGATGTGGCAGCAGTGTTGGTGACACATGGATGTGGGAGCAGTGTCAGTGACACATGGATGTGGAAGCAGTGCTGGTGACACAGGGATGTGGGAGCAGAGCTGGTGACACAGAGATGTGGGAGCAATGTTGGTGACACAGGGATGTGGAAGCAGTGTTGGTGACAGGGATGTGGGAGCAATGTTGGTGACACAGGGATGTGGAAGCAGTGTTGGTGACAGGGATGTGGGAGCAATGTTGGTGACACAGGGATGTGGAAGCAGTGTTGGTGACAGGGATGTGGGAGCAATGTTGGTGACACAGGGATGTGGAAGCAGTGTTGGTGACAGGGATGTGGGAGCAATGTTGGTGACACAGGGATGTGGGAGCAGAGCTGGTGACACAGGGATGTGGGAGCAGTGTTGGTGACACAGGGATGTGGGAGCAGTGCTGGTGACACAGGGATGTGGGAGCAGTGTTGGTGACACAGGGATGTGGGAGCAGAGCTGGTGACACAGGGATGTGCTCACACAGAGCTGAGGCCTTTTCTGCTGCTCATCCATTCCAGCAGTGAGGGGTTGGGAGGGGACATCCAGGGAGAAGTGAACCTAAGTGACTCACAGGATATTTCATAGGTTCAGTATGTAGGTTTTTTTCTCCCCTAGTCACTGTTCTGAGGGCTGGGGCCTGCTCTCCTGGAGCTGTCCAACGCCTGCCCACTGGAAGCAGGGAATGAATTCCTTGGTTTGATTTCCTTACGTGCACAGATTCTGCTTTCCCTATGAACCTGTCTGACCTCAACCCAGGAGTTTTCTCCCTTGTACCCCATGATTCTCTCCCCAGTCGCCCTGAGGAGAAGCGAGGGGCAGAGGTGCCACTTTGGGCTCACACAGCATTCCTCCCAGTGCAGCCAGGATGCTGCTTTTGGGATTAGTTCCTGCACCACAGAGAGAACAGGGAGAAGGTGGAGACTTTGGAAGAAGCTTAAAAAGTTCGAGGAACTGCTCAAGAGACTCAGTACAATTTGCTGCCTACTGAAGTGTGGATGAGCACTCGAGTGTATCTGTTTGTCTCTACTTTCCTCATTGTCCTGACTGTTTTGCAGAGCTGTTGCTCATTGGAAAATGGGCTGCTCTGACCACCTCCTCCTTCCTTTGACAAGAGTTTACCGCTGCACCAAGGGGTCCCTGGCACTAAACATTTTCCATGGGACACGTGTGTGATCCGGCCCTCTTCTTCTGTGGCTCGGTAAAATGCATCCAGACAGATGGATAAGTGTGGGATCGATACATCTGATTTAACTGCTTTAAATGCCTTCAATTCCTGCTCCTCTCCAGCAGTGCTCTCATGTGGAAAACCTCACAAGCACCAGGTTGCTCTGAAGTCCAGACAACTCTTTGTCTTCCCACGTCTGATTCATTCCAGCGCAGCTCCACTGACTCGGTGAAGTTCTGCTTGATTTCCACAAATAATTATGTAAAATTTCCGTAAAAGTCAAATGGAAATGGGATCTCTGATAAGGAGCAGGATTATGGCTTCCTAGCCCCAGGCTTGTGGTTTGTGCCTGGTGACAATGATGCTGTGACATTCCATTGACTCCCTGAAACTTTGGTGCTTAAAAAAAAGAGTGGCTTCTATTCTACAAACACCTTATTTACTCCAACACATCTCAAATGCTAATGTCTTCTTACCTTTTTTATCCCTTTAATATGACACTAAGTTTCCCCCCTTCTGTGTTATGTAATTTAATTATATGCAGACCTTGAATGTCATTTTCTAATCCTCCGTGGTTCATTTGAAAGTCTTGTAAAATAAAACTAATTGGTGTGTTCATTAAAATGTCAGAAATATTTTTGAGTTCAATTAGATACTACAGTAGTTTTATCCAAAGTGTGCATATAGTACAATAACTATGTCAGGAGGATGTAATTAACAGCAATTTAAATGAACCATTGTCTTAAATTTTTCTGGCTCTTCATGCATGATAACTTAATCAAACAGCAAAGTTCTTACAGACTTATCCATTTTAGAGAGAGGTGAAACACTATAAACTCATATTTAAAAAGTCAGATTGAAAGCCATAAAACTACTGAGCTAAGGAAGGCATATAAAATGGAATGCAGAAGTGTAGTTCCTTTCAGTGTCAGCACATTGCAGCCAGAGCCAGTCAGAAAATGGACAATTTATGGCATGGTCACCAACTCTGAGGACTGAAAGGTCAGAATCATACAATCCCAGACTGGTTTGGGTTAGAAGGGACCTTGAAGATCCCATTTCCCCCTGCCACGGGCAGGGACATCTTCCACTAGCCCAGGTTTCTCCAAGCTCTGTCCAACCTGGCCTTGGACACTGCCAGGGATCCAGGGGCAGCCACAGCTTCTCTGGGCACCCTGTGCCAGGGCCTCATCCACCCTCATCTGAAACAATTTTTCCTTATGTCCAGTCCATTGTTCCTGGTCCTATCACTACAGGGATTGCCAGAAACTGTTTATTATAAGCTTTTTTTATATATTGAAATGTTCCCATAAGGTCTCACCAAACTTTTCTTCACTCCAGGCTGAACACCCCAACTCCCTCAGCCTGTCTCAGCCCTCAGGGCACCTTTGTGTCCTTCCCCTGGATCTGCTCTAACAGGTCCACGTCTTTCTTGTACTGCAACACCAGGGCTGGATGCAATGCTCTGGGTGGGATCTCACTGCTGTGCTCCACGCTTTTTCTGGCACTAGAATATGTGAAACACTGGGTCCCCCTGCTCCATTTGCTGTCATTTTGACACCAAACATCAGTCACTGCTCAGTGACGGCTGTGCCTGCATTTGCTTCTGGCTTCAGTGACCTTAAATGCAATTGTGTGAAAACCACTTCATTAGACAGCACTTTAGACAGGATTGGTCCTGGTGGGTGAGGAAACCATGGCTCCAAAAGCATCCAGCTTTCTTTTGGAAATAAGGATCCCACTGAGTAATGCCACATGCAGTTTTATAACAATTACAGAATTTGGTTAGATTTATTTGTGTTATTCCTTTTCATCCAAATGCATCAGTTTGTCAAAACAGGCATTTTGTGGTAAAGTCTGATTTTGTTGAGCATCTTGGTTGGTGTTTGGTTGTTTGTTGTTATGGGGTTTTTTTGTTTGCTTTTATTTCCATTTAAGGATTACTTGAAAACACTTGTAAAGGTTAATATAAATTTTCTTGATACACTTATGACTTTATTCTGAACTGCAAGCTGACTGTAATACATGTGCAAAAATAAGGAGAAGAAACTCCAACAAAACCTTTCCCTTGGCCTAGAGTTAGCCAGGAAGTGAATTTGTAGATAGATGACAAAGCAAAACCTAAACCCATTCAAAGGCTCCTGTGATGTGGAAAAGGATTCCTTGCCCACATTCACTGATCACAAATTCAGCTGAAACAATGAAAACCACTCAGGACATGATCAGAGCTGCTCCTCCAGCTGCTGGAGCTTTAAATAAAATCAAGAGCTGGAGCACACAGAGTGAGTGCTGTGTCAGGTGAAGTGGTCAACATTTCCAAAGGCCTCTACTTTGGGATGAGCATGGGGAAATCCTTGGTCTGAGAGTTTCTGAGTGAGGAAAACTTACTCTTGACACAGCCTGGGCCCCTGGGGACCCTCCTGTTGTCCCTGTGGTGGGAGAGCCATTTGTGCCTGGGTTTGAAGGCCCTTTGCTCCTGGAGCATGGACACTTTGATAACGAGCTGGGCTCCCCTGGCATCGACCTCACCTGGCCATTGAAGCTGTCTTTGGCCACATCTTGAAGCTCCACACCAAAACAGCACCTCCAGCTTTGTCACAAAGAGTCACTGAGGTGGGGACTTTGTGTTGCAAGAAATGTGCACCCTTAGTAACATTCTGCTGTCATTCTCCGGGAGTCAGCTGAGCAGGATCCACACTCACAGATCCAAGCCAGGAGGAGGGAACAGGAGCAAAGGATGTGACTGTCATGTACAGACTCCTGGACAAGTTTCATGGCTTCCCCTTTTCCTGGTGCCAGAGCATAAATAAAAGACCAGCTCTGTGAAGTATTCCTCAGCAGGATACAACAGAGGAGAGATTAAGCTGCAGTGGGCCACCTTTGTATTCGGCTGTGGTGTGTTTGCTGTCTCTTCTCCAAGCAATATTGGCTGTTCTGTGAGCTATAAAGGAATTTTCAGCTGCTTTTTCTTGCTGGCTTTCATTACTGTTTTTTAATTAAAGCTTAAGGAATTAAATGAAGCGAGGATGCTGGGGTTACACAAGGATGAGAAAAGATCAGCCAGTCAAATCCACCGAGGGGCAGAGGGGCGCAGGCTGATTCTTGGATTATCATCCTCAATGATTGTTTTTTCCAGTTTAAAGAATAAACATTAATGCATTTTAAGCATCTGGGTCAGGCTGACAACATACAAGTTTCTGGGAGAATTAGATCTGAAGCAGATTGGGAGCTACTTCATTAAGATTTTGGGTGCGATTTGCAGAAGATGCACCAGCAGAAGGTGCATCTTTCTGTGCTATCATTTTGGGGAGAGAGAAATGAATAATCAAATGCTTAATAAGAGATCTACCTGTTTGGAAGGGAACATCTATTGCATGAGGCATAACTCTCTCTAATACAGCAGTACATCTATTTATTAGGCACAAACATTTGTAACAGTGATTGTTTTGTTTACAGACTGTGGCCACATTGTGTAATTTAGCTGCAAGGTGCCATATTTAATTGAGGTGGGGGAGGAAATGAGGCTATCAGCCACGCTCCTAATATTTACAGACATGGAACTCTATTTTTCCATTACTCTTGTAATGGATGCAGGTTTGAATTAATTTTTAGAACTGCCAGGAATAGCAGCATATTGGATTCTCTCGCTATTTTGTTTTATGTTCTGTGTCCCTGCAGTGTCTCTTGATTGCTACTCATTAGAAACAGGCTGCGCTCGTGTTTACCAGAACAAAAAATATTCCCTTTCCTCACTGCACCTTGCAATCCAAACTTTGCCTTTGATTTTAAAAGATGCAAATTAAATATTTAAAAGTTTCAAAGACTGTATGTTCTACCGTTTTAAACAATGATGAGATTTTATGATGAGCCGGGAGGATTTTAAATTATATTTCATGTGCCATAGGCAAGAGAAGTGTGGTTATTCCTTCGCCTCATTTTCTTTTATGGGAATAATAATGTGTGTTTATCTGGAGATGAGCACCAGGGTTTTATTTCCATGGTGTGGTGGGATCATGGCTGGGTAGTTGAAGTGCTAAGCTGGGCTTGGGAGATCCACGAGCTGTTTCTGATCTATTACAAAGCTGTGGGGTTAGTCTTACATCTCTGTGGCATTTGGCTTTGAAGTTGTCCCTGTTTGTACCACCAAGATGAAGATGATGTTGGGAGACCCAGAGTAGTGTCACATCAAAGACAATCAAATTTTGGGGTGAAACTCTCCACATTTTGCCAGACTTCTGGGCTCACTCCTCTTCAGAGTTCAGCTGCTCTACTTACATGGGTGTAAATGGATACCTGTGTAAAATCACAGCACAGGGGCCTGTGAGTGGCCTTCATGCAGCTGAACTTGATTCTGAAGGCTTCCTTTCAATAAATTCTATTTTTATTTTTATCTGAATTGCATTTTGAAGAGTTTGAGCTGTATTATGTTTGCATAACTGTATAGCATTTTGTAGAATATGCAGCAGCTTAGGCTATACCATGGAATCCCAGAATGGTTTGGGCTGGAAGAGACCTTAAAGCTCACCCAGTGTCACCCCCTGCCATGGGCCAGGGACACCTTCCACCTTCCACCTTCCACCTTCCATCTTCCACCTTCCACCTTCCACCTTCCACCTTCCACCTTCCACCTTCCACCTTCCACCTTCCACCTTCTGCCTTCCACAGCTGCTCCAAGCTCTTTCCAACCTGGCCTTGGACACTTCCAGGTATTCAGGGGTCACCCCCTGCCATGGGCCAGGGACACCTTCCACCTTCCACCTTCCATCTTCCACCTTCCACCTTCCACCTTCCACCTTCCACCTTCCACCTTCCACCTTCCACCTTCCACCTTCTGCCTTCCACAGCTGCTCCAAGCTCTTTCCAACCTGGCCTTGGACACTTCCAGGTATTCAGGGGCAGCCACGGCTTCTCTGGGCACCCTGTGCCATGGCTTTACTGCCTTTGCAGGGAGGAATTTCTTCCCTCTATCCCGTCTAAGTCTGTCCTCCTTCAGCTTAAAACCATTTTCACTTGTCCTGATGCTCCATGCTCCTATGTAAAGTCCTTCTCCAGCCTTTTTTAGGATCCCTTTAGGCACTGGAAGTCTCATGTATAAGCTTCCAAGCAAAATGTTATTATAACACAGGAAGAGTGGAAAATCAGGGCGATCTCAGGAACTCCTTGACATTTACTGCCGTTGGACCCTGAGGGGAGTTTGGGCTTGCAGAGTCCTGGGAGTAATGTTTCTATCAGTGCATCCACTCTTGAACCTCTTTCTACATCTTCAAGACCTGGTCTCTGAATGTGTGTCCTTGAACAGCACACTCAGGGTCACCAGGGAGCTGATCTGGGCTTTGGTGGTGATGGAAACGCTCAGATCCTTGGAGCAATTGCCTGAAATAAATTGTCTCTCACACACAGCACTGTGGAACACAGGACTTTTATCCCCATCACATAGATGGACAAAAACTGTTTCTCCCTGTAGCTGCCAGTTGCTTGTCTGGTAATCCAGCCAAAGCATAAGCTTTAATTAAGCCAAATTTCAAATCTACTCTGGAAAATACTGTGACATTGTCAGATTCGAATTCTTTATTTGAGGCTGGAGAAGCTGAGTTGCTAAGAGACAGCATTTTTTTTTTACAAAATATTACACTACTTCATGGTTTCCCAATTAATATTCGATGTCTGATGTTTTTATAATGCCAATCTCAGCAGATCAGACAAGAGTTTGCTCACTGTGTAGAGAGGAAGGGGAACATGAGGGAGCCTCTCTGGAGGTGGCAGCAGGGTTTGGGAGTGATGTGCTCCAGCCCTGGACACCTCCAGAAGCTGTGGCAGCTGCACTACAGAACCCTGAAGGGACAGACACCCAGGAAAGTTTCCCAGCTCTTTGTTTCCTTCTGACTTTCTCTGTCCTGCCTGGTTGCTGAGTGGTTCCTTGGCACCACTGACAGCAACAGGGCCATTCCTATCGATCTCATGAGTCACCACTGCCTCCTTACAAAGGCTCTTATTTACATCCAACAGCTTCCCATGAACACTCTGCTTGGCCCAAGGCATCCTGTCATTTTGCCCCCCAGTGCCAGCCACTGAATCAGCCCCATTGCCCATTCCTTCACCTGGCCCTCCAATTATTCACGCTGCTCCTCACACATCCCCTGCTCTGGAGAGACACAGTGCACAAAGGCAGCTTCCAGGGGAATGTATGGATGTCTTTCCACTGCCTGAGCTGCAGGGAAAAGCTTTATGGCCAGTCTTCAGAGTGCAGCTGGTGAAGCAGCGATGCTGTGAGGGCATGTTCCCACTCTTAGGCATTTCTTTCCCTCCCTGGAGGCTTTTGCCTGCAGCCAGAGAAATATCTTCATTGCAGCTGAGAAATAATAAAATACCATTAACACTTATCACTGCCTGGGCTTTGTGAAAGCCATTCTGAGCTGGCAGTGTAGTGCTGAATAGGACAAACAGGATGAGAGATGCTTTAATTAGTGTACAGGCAGTTAAGCTCAATAAGTCTGGGTTCAATGAAAAGGTTGCTGTAGTGCAGTGATGCTCATTCCAACTGCCCACATATTTTAAGAAAACAAACCCTTCTTGCTAATGCTTGGCAGGGCTTGAGTTTTAAAATCAACTTTTAAAAGTCAAATGTTTCTTTCTCCTGGAGTCAGAGGTAGAAGGTAAAGCATTCTCTTTGTGTGTTTTACAGGACCATCTACGTGTTAGATTTGATGGAAATAAACCTTACAATGAAGCCAACCCTCAAGGATCCCATCAGAGAGTACCAGTCACATCAGAACATCCAATATTTTGGTATGTTTTGCTTCAGCTAAACATCCACTTCAGAAAACAACATAAGGACAGGTTCCCTATTAATCCATTTAGTCTTGAATTTAGATTTGCCTTGCCAGCTAAATTTCATACTTTGGTTATCATCCTTATAGATCACAGCATTCAAGAATTATTTCAGTGGTGCAACCAATTTTATCTTGTCACTTTTGGTAACTTTGCGACTTTTTGGCTTTATGTGTTTTGGTCTATTTTTTTCCTTTAAGGATCCCTGATAGTAATTTCCTCTTTATTTATCCCTCTGACACTTTATTTGTCTTGCACTGACTTTTTGGCTGGCAGTGAAAGTGAGGAATGCTGCCTGAATACCTCTGCATTGCAAATCCACAGGCAGCTCCATCCTTACTCCCTGAAATTGCATTCATTGGTGGGCTTTGCAGCTATCTGTACATTCATTTTCCTTTCATTTCCTCCCTTTTACCCTGCAAGCCTTCCCTGTGAATGCCAATAAGACAGCTTCAGGTCTGTGGGTTGGATGGGATGCTCTCCTACTCTCCTCACATTTTTCCAGGGGGAACAACCACTGTTTCTGTTCCTGACCCCTGCCTGATGCAATCCCACTCTGGAATCCCTGCACTTGGATGGAATCCTCACACTGGCCAACCTGCAGGGCCAAGCCCTCAGCTCTTCTTCCAACTGGAAATTTATATGTTTCAAAACCCTTCTCAGCCTGAGTGCTGGAAAACAGAGTCTGAGGGGAATCTGGGATTATTCCCAGAGAGAGATTTGTCTGCCAGTGAATCAGCTTGTGCTCTGGTGGGATATTCATGGTGTGTATGGATTCAGGGTGTTGTGACATGCAGGGCTTCCCTTTCCTTTTGGGGTGTTGCCTGTCGTTCCTCATCCTCTTCCTTCCTTCAGTTCTGAAATACAAGGTATTTAAAAACACACAGACACCATGTGGAATGTATAGAATTGTACTTGAAATCTATCCAGTTTGGAGCCCTCTTTTGTTCTTTTTTTTTTTTTCCTTCCTTGGCCCCAGAAACAGAATCTCAGAGTATTCTGAGTTGACCCACGAGGATCATTGAGTCCAAGCCTTCAGTGAATGAGCCCTACAGGGATTGAACCCTTGATCTTGGAGTTATCAGCACCATGCTCTAAACAAAGATTTTACAATGATTTTGAAGAATGCAAGTTTTTTCCCCAAACAACTGCTTCAGACTTTCTCTGAGAAAGATGCTATTCTCCTTAGCAGTGTGGTTACTGAAATTCACCTGAGGGATATTATTCAGGGATAGGGATTATTTAGTCTCATACAAGGAACAACCAGCTCAACAAATATTACAGCTTCTGTAGACCCACAGAAGAAAAATACCTCATGGAAAGCCCTGCAAAGCTCATAGAAAAGCCTCCTGAGCTGCTTTAGTCCTTCCACAACCTCTGTTATAAGGAATTATCCAAGGACAATTTCCCTCCTGGTTTCTGAAGCATTTCCTCTTGCACTTCTTACTGCAGGAGCTGCAGGTGGTGAGCAAAGAAAGAGATGGCAGAGGCTGGGGCAGAATTAATGCTCTTTCTTCACAGTGGGGGGTTTTCTTCGAGGAAAAATTGCTGTCCTGTTCTTCACATTCAGGCTGGGATGTGGGCAGTGCCTGAAGTTCCTTGTTGGGGGGGAAGGTGCTGACCTGATCTTCTGGCCTTGAGCACTCTGTGCACAGGGGGACAGGAATGTGGCTGCAAACATCAACAGCTCTTCTGTGCTCTAGACCTGGGCACGACAAAGAAGTCTCCAGCACAGGTGAAAAGATTAGCATAGATTTTTGAAAATGTTTTATTTTTTAAAAATATCCTGCTAAACAGCCCTCTCTTACGGTAGAGATTATTTGCAAGTCTAGCCACACACCCCCTGATCTTAGCTCAGAGAGAAAAGGGCTCTTCATGACTCACTCCTGCTATTATACTTCAAAATGGGATGCTTTAACTCTTTAATTGCTTTTGTCCTTTTCAATTGCTTTCTTTATTCTTTTCCTACTTCGCCCTCCCCTTCCTGAGACATTATTTTCCCACTGATGCTTCCCAAAAGCAATGCCCAATTTACATGATGTAATGAAGTCTGAAAGGACGGGCACCCCTGCTCTGGAGCTCAGAAAGCAGCAAACACAGAAACATTGCAAATTTTCCACCTCACCAAACCCTCTGTTTGAAATCAAGGAGAGCAATCAGGCTGATTTCTGGAGCAGGGAATTCTGACTACGAGCACGTGAGAGCCCACCTGCAGTGCTGTGTCTGGTGCCCCCAGCATGACAAGGACATGGAACTGCTGGAGCAAGTCCAGAGGAGCCCACAGAGGTGTTGAGGGGACTGAAGCACCTCCCCTATGGAGCCAGGCTGGGAGAGCTGGGAATGTTCAGCCCAGAGAAGAGAAGGTTGTGTGGAGACCTCACAGCAACATCCAGTGCCTTGGGGGGCTACACGGGAACTGGAGAAGGACAATTCATCGGGAATCAGAGCGAGAGGACACAGAAAATGGCTTCCCACTGCCAGAGGGCAGAGAGAAATGGGATATTGGGAAGAAATTCCTCCCTGTGAGGGGGCTGAGGCCCTAGCACAAGGTGCCCAGAGAAGCTGTGGCTGCCCCTGGATCCCTGGGAGGGTCCAAGGCCAGGTTGGACAGGGCTTGGAGAAACCTGGGCTAGTGGAAGGTGTCCCTGTCCATGGCAGGGGGTGGCACTGGATGGGATTTAAGGCCTCTTCCAACCCAAACCATTCTGGGATTCTGGGATTCTATAAACTGAGATTTATAATTAACGGTCAGGGAATTCTTCATCACCAGATAAGGTCTGACACTGCATATTTGAGCCTTTTGTTTAGTCACAGCACTTAAATCCAGAGCACCACCATCCCAAAAGCTAAGAATGTTGTGATATCTTTTCTGATGTCGTCTGCATGGCATTTCCCAGCTGGGAACGGGTGAATTCCAGCCAGAAGGAAGTGGAATGTCCCAGGAGCTGCTTCAGGTCCAGCAGTGAAAGGAAGGGGTTGTGTGGAGGGAAGGGTGGGAGGCAGAAGAAGTGAGAAAATGAGGTTTTTTTATGAAGGTGTCCTCGCAGTCTGGACACTTGGCAGGGAGGTGACCACACTGTGAGTGCCACCTGCGGCAGGTTCCAACTTGGGCTGTGTGTTATATCAAGCTATTCTAAAAATAAACTCGTCCTGATGGGCTTTGTTAAGGATCCCACATATTTTAAGTTAAATCCCTAGACCTGGGGGTTTAGCGCTGCAAGTTCTCAATGCCGAAACCTTTCTTTATCACTGATGCATCACCCTGGCCATAAATCTGAGCAGACCAATGACTCCTTGCATCTCTTCCTCACCTGAGTTAATGAAGCCACTTGGGTGGGATATTTTTCACAAAACAGGACAAAAACCCTGCACTATCCTTTGTCAGAGGCAGCCTGACAATGCAATGAAGGGTAATTATTTTGGTATTGATTCCAAAAGATTCAGATCCACACACTTCCAAGGGTTAAACACTTCCAGCCTGTGCAACAGTTAGAGCTGGGAAGTGTTGGAGTTACCATAGCAACAGGGCATATTTGATTCCAATGGAAAAAGGGTAAACAAGCTCTTTTTATATTTCAGAGCTAAATGAAATGTGGTCCCCAACTTTGCGAGGAGTTATTATAAATACTGTTAAATCACTCCGGAAAGATTTCCTTGTTTTAATAAAGTAAAGCAAACAATAAAGAGAACAAAAGAGACGTGGAGAAAAGCCCATGGTGAAGGTTCCTCCTGCCCCCTGCAAGACCTCCCAGGCCACAGGGGTGGCTTTGGCACAGATCCCAATCCCAACCCCTCAGCACAGCCTTTGCCATCGGGGCGGGATGGGACACGGAGGGGTGGCACAGCAGGGTTTGACCTCTTGAGCTCATGAAGAAGTTTCTGGGCTCTGATCCCTGTTCACTTTTTATCCAAGGACTTCTGAGGCCCTTCTGTCGCAGGTGAGTCCAGGGACCGCGAGGAATAGAGGCATAAACTTCCGATGAAAGAAGTCATTTATTAAGAAAGTCTTTCCCTTTACATCCAGGGTTGCTAGAGCAGGGCACAATCATTGGTTCTTAGGTGAACACCTCTTTAGCATCAGTTACAGGATAACAAGGTGGAATAACAAAATGTACAAAACACCACCTGTAACATGTAGTTTACAGAAAATGAGATGGTTTACACAAACTTCTCCTGGTTCTCAGCTCTGCTTGTGAGAAAGCAACTTCTTCTCATGGACAGGGCCCAGGGCTGGAAAATTTCTTTCTGATCAAACTTGTCAGCATCCACACCCTTTTATCTGAGTTTTTATCACAACAAAGGCAGGCTGAGGAAAAAAAAGGAATAAAAGGGACGATGCAGCAATTCCTGCAGTCTGTTCTGTCCCTTCCAACCAGTGTCATGTTCCCTCTCCTCTGTCTCCACTTGTAACAGGTAGAGGCCTCTAAAGGCTGAAAAGGGATTTAGGGTCAAACCTAAATTAATTAACCTTTAATAATTAACAGGTATGTCTTATGGAAGCAAGATCTTCCCCAAAGGAAATTTTGATTTTGTTAAGAAATCACTTCTTCGCCTGTTAAGAAGTTAAAAATTTGGGGAATAAGAGGGAAAACATGAAAAACATCCCTTTTGGGCCACATTAACCAACATTAACTTTCCCATGTTGATTTGCATAGCAAAAAAAATACAAATGCATTTCCACAGATCTAACGGGATAAAACCATCCTCTGGTGGGTAAGTAACTTTTTAAGTGTTTGATTAGTGATTAAACCACACACTTTTTTTTTTTCTTCCCTGGCAAAAATATATCTGAGTAGGAAGTGCTGAATGTCAGTGGTTTGGTTTTTCTATTTCTTTAGAAAAGGACTGAAAAATGTCATGGTAGGAGTCAGTTCCCAGAAGACAGCTGTGACCTGAAGCAGCACTTCATGCATGGGTGAAATGACTTGTAAATGGCCCACGTGTCTGCATTTCCAACAGGGGCCTTTTCCAGAAATATTCCACTCAGTACATGACACTTACAGAAATGAAGTTAGAGCAAATTGGTTTTTCCCCTTTTTTTTTTCTCTCTCTCCTGACACATTTTGCACCTTCTGCAGAGGACAAGGAGGCGTCAAACACACCTGAAATAAGGTGGCTTTGAAAGGATTGGGAAACAAATTGCTTGAGAAGTGGTTTTCTCTTTCAAACTTCTGTGCTCTTTTGGAGTTTGGCAGCTTTTGCCCTGATGTGAGCTCCTTGGGAAGCTCCCACGTGGGATCTGACGGCATGGCTCTGATCACCTCAGTCCAGCACATGGAAAAGCTGAGGAATGGGAGATGGGAGCAAGTGTGCAGCAAAACGCAGACCTTGTTCCCTCTGTGCTGCTGTGAGAGTGAGACTTTGTGGTGCTGCTTCACCTGCTGCCACCCCAGCACTGAAACCTTGCCTGCTGGATTTTTGGGAAGAGCTGCCATACCCTCTTGTCACAGGCCTCCAAGCTCTGAAAAATGCTCGTTTTCAGCCTTCAGGATGCTCCTGGATCTTTCAAGAGGAGAGCCAGGCAGGTGATTTGACTCTGCAGTGGCCAGAGGGGAGGGGAGATGGAGGCCAGCAGCAGCATCAGGGACATCACGGAGCAGCAGCCAGTGTGGCACAGCTGGGATTGCAGCAGGAAAAGAAGCTTTGGGGATGAGATTGAGAAGAGAGGGTTAATTAATTGATTTAGAGGAGGAGGAGGCTGGTTGGCTTAAGTGGGAGGGACATGAGCCATGGGAAAAGTGGACGAGGATGGGAAGAACAACACTGAAAGGACAAATTAACTGCTGAGTGCCTAAGTGAGAAGGAAAAAATGCAGCTCCCAAAAAGCAGCTCCAAGGTGGAAAAGTCTGGCAAGAGTATTGGATATGACAGATTTTTGAGGTAGTAAATGGGAATTCTGAGCTGGGAAACCCTGAAATTTTGCCTGTGCTGTGGCACTGGTGCGAGCAGACAGGAAGGGTTTTAAAGACACGTTGATTTAAAAGATTAAAAGACATACTGCCACCGGGGGAGCTGCAACTGGGAATTCCTTTTAGTGAGGAACTGTCCCCTCTTTTCTGTTTTTATTTTCCAGTGGAAAGATGGCTTTCAGGGAGTGGCCCATGCTCCTTTCCCATCATCAGCAGCTTTGTGTGACACCAGAGTCTTTAACACCCACAGTGCCTGGGAAAGCTCAGCAGGCACTGAAAGCAAACCCTCTGGGTTTGTTTCACATCAGGACATGAAAGCTTTCCAGGAGAGGTTTCCCTTTTGGCCAGGATCTATTTTCAAGATACCTTTTCTCAGCAATCTCACAACTCCTTCCAAGCTGCTTTTATTTTAGCCTGCACAGCTTTTAGGTGATGGCCCTAAATATAAATAAAATAGCCCTGGTTTGGGGGGAGATAACAAACTGCAGTGGCTTCAGTGATGTTCACTTTCCTTTAAGCTGTGCACAAGGAGCCCCAGCCATGTCCTCTAATGAGAAAACCTCATTAAAAGGCCTGAGGCAAGGAAATAAAGCAGGTCTCAAATTCATGCTGCTGCTTTAGAAGCTTTGCTTTATTTTATTTGCCATGCAAAGATTGTTGGGATGAGGATATTTGCCCGATGATAGCGCTGGATCTCAGGTGGGCTTTTTTGTGATTGCAGACAAGAATCCACAGCCACAGGGAGGTTTTCTGTCTCCTGGGGGAAACAGCAGCTCCTCCCATGCCCGTGGTTATTGTGGGTGCTCAATCCCAAAAGAAATTGCTCTGGGAACCATATCCCAGTCTCCTGAGCCAGAGGTAAAGCCAGCAGGGAACACTTGAACAAACACAAAAGCAGAACAGTGTATTTTCACTGGCATTCCTGACTGAGAAGGACCTTTCCATTAATTGCACTGCAAGAACGCAGAGATTGGCAGCCACTCCGCTCGGGGGCTTTTCCACAGAGAGGAGGAGCAGGAGGAAAAGGACATCACCTGTCAGAGCAGGGATTTGGAGTGAATGACTCGTTAACATGACAGAGTGGGGCTGCTGCTGCCTGCCAACCCCTTTGGCTTGTGGGTGTCACATTTACTTTTCCAGATTTTCAGCTTTGGTTTGTTTGTGCTGAGTTCCCTCTCAAGGATTTTTACTTTAAGTGTTGCAGGCAGCTGGAAACAAGAGGGTAGATTATGGTGGGAGGGGAACAGAGCTCCATTTGTATTTGTTGAAGTGCTCAGGTAGCAGATTTGCTTAAGTTCCTGGAGAGGAAGAGAAGCAGCACCAGCAGCAAGGGTTGGTTGTACAGAGTAATAACCCCACGAGCAGGTCAGTGATGACTTTCCAAAATGAGTATGTGCTAAACTGATCTTCCCAGTTCTTAATGACTTTGGGAGCAAGATGAGATATCCATCTCTTTTCCCCCTAAGCTACATGGAGACAGATGTTGGATGGGACAGCCTTTGTTAGCTTGGGCTGTGGGCTCTGAAGCCTGTAGAGGATGTGGATACTGAAAGTCATGCATGGCAGGGGCTGGGTTTGGGGTGCGGAGCTCCCAGATCAGATCCCAGCTCCCAGCAGACACCAGTGTGCTGGGATAAACACCTACAGTGGCCAGGGGGGCAGCTCCAGGCTGGATTTTTCCCCATGAGAACTTAGCTAGGCTCCTTTATGCTAAATCTCACAGTGGGAGAGGAGGCTGTGACACTCCTGCTCTTACTTCTCTAATTTTGCACTTGGTAGACACCATAGGTTTCATCTCACCCATACATTGTGATGTCTNAGAGAACTTAGCGAGGCTCCTTTATGTTAAATCCCACAGCAGGAGAGGAGGCTTTGACACTCCTGCTCTTACCCAGGAGACAACACTTCTCTAATTTTGCACTTGGTAGACACCATAGGTTTCATCTCACCCATACATTGTGATGTCTGTGCTCCAATTTTAAACGAGCCAAGAAACACAGGCTGGCACCCTGGGTTTATTTTTTGTGTCACAGTGGGGGTGTTTCTTGGCTTGGTAGCTTTGGTTGCCCTGAGGAAAAAGCTGCTGGGAGAACACTGTGTCTGCCAGAGCTCCTGTCTCACCTCCTCCTCCCCCTACACCTTTGGAATGAGATGATCTTTAAGTTCCCTTCCAACCCAAGCCTTTCCATGATATTTTGGGTGTAAGAGATCTCTCACCCACACTTTCCTGCAGGTGTCACTGAAACAAATCCCTGAATAAAGCCGTGAGGTGCCATCAGTCTCTCTGCTGAGCAGAAGATGCAGCATAAAATCAGGTTTTTCAGATAATGGAGAAGGAAACTTGAGGGAGTGGCTTTGGAAACAACCTGGCTGTTGTTTATGGCAGTTTATTTCAAGATTACAGATAATGATCAGCATAAATGTTCTTCTTTCAAAGAAAATTCACTACCATAATCCGTCTGACTTGAGGGGAGGGAAGGGAAGGGAAGGGAAGGGAAGGGAAGGGAAGGGAAGGGAAGGGAAAGCTTTCCCTTGTTGTTTTCTGCTACCAAGTGGCAGAATACTGCAGACCAGTAGAAAAACAATCTGCACCCGCTGCATGCACCTGTGTCCCCCATCCTTTTTCCCCAGGCTTGAGACTCCCTCCAGGAGCTTTCCCTGCCCCAGGGTGCTCCTCTTCCTTCTTTTAGCAGGAGCACATTGGAACAGCACTGACTTCCCAAGTGTGCTTTCAACTGTGGATACTTCTGCCGTCCTGCCAAAGCTGGGAACTTCCAAATGAGCAGTCAGAGCAAAACAAATCACAATCTCAGCTGCTGCAGGAGGTTCCAGCGAGCTGGAACTCTATTTATTATATGCTTGAGAGCCCCGGGGAGCGGCACAAAGCTGTGTGTTAATACATGGGCAGGCAGAAGACAGACAAGGCAGATGCTGCATTAAGCACAGCTCATTGGAATTGGAGAGCAGCGAGGCCCTGGCCCTGCCTGTCTGAGGTGGTCAGCTTGATAGGCTCTTTAGAGAATCCCCAGGAAGGCTGCTGACACTCAGGCATGACTGAAATCCTGTCTGGAACCACTGGCAAGTGAAGCAGAGATGGATTCTTCCCAGTCGGCTCCTCTAACAAACCTGCTGTCTCTCACTGCGGGTTCAGTGTCTGATCCCAGGAGGGCACCCTGGGGGAAATCTATCCTCAAAAAAGTGGATGGGGTGTTTAACTGCTGGACCAGAGCAGGAGGATGCGAACATGTGAATAAGCATCAGTGCAAAACCAAGGTCTCCTACCAGTTTTGGGTGCCACAATATGAGGAAGGTCTAAAGCTGCTGGAGAGAGTCCACAGGAGGGACCTGAGCATGGTATAGGGTCTGGAGGGGCCAAATGAAGAACAGCTGAGGGCATTTGGTGTGTTCAACTGAAGAAGAGGAGACTGAGGGCAGAGCTCAGCAGGGGCCAAGGGATAGCTCTGCTCTCTGTGACAGGGACAGGACCCAGGGAAGGGCTGGAGCTGTGTCAGGGAGGGTTAGGCTGGAGATCAGGGAAAGGTTCTTCCCCCAGAGGGTGCTGGGCACTGCCCAGGCTCCTCAGGGAATGAGCACAGCCCCGAGGCTGCCAGAGCTCCAGGAGTGTTTGGACAACACTCCCAGGGATGCCCAAGCTGGGACTGTTGGGGTGTCAGTGCAGGGCCAGGAGCTGGGTCCATGATCCTGGTGGGTCCCTTCAACTCAGGATATTCCATGATTCTATAATTCTACGGCACCTTAAAGTGGCAGTTTTGGCTGTGCTCAGGTGACCAGCACAGCCTGGCTCCCCCAGCCCAGAGGGATGGCAGGGACAGAGCAGAGAGGGACGTGGTGCTGCTGGAGGCACTGCTGGAGGCACTGCTGGCTCCATCCTGCACTCCAGACTAAACCCTCAGCATCCCAATTCCTCCCATTGCTCCAGTGTTCACTGGGGCTGCATTCATGGCCAGGTCCATAGCAGTTGCTTTCCCTCCTGGCTCTGTACCTTTGCAAGCACAACTTCGCCACAGGATGAAGCACCTGTCAGGACTTCAGAAGATTTGTTTATATTTGTCCCAAAACCTCAGTTCAAATAGGTTACAAACGACAGAACCAAGAACTTCTGATATCCAGCTCCTTGTTCCCACTGTAATATTTCCCTCTGCATAATATGCACATTTTTGTAAATTACCATCTTTGTTTCTCAAAAAACTTGTATAATCATAAATCTTGCTATGCACATAACAATGATTAAGATTAGCAGCTTGAGTTTCACCTTCAGTGCCTGCAAATTAAAGCGCAGAGGATGGGCCCAGTTAAATGAAAATTAAGAGAATTAGCTGTCTTTTATTTTGGTTAATTTTTGGAGCACATATGGTCCGTTATCTTTTCATATTATAGATACACCATTTCTGGGGCTGCACACGATGATGAATATTGGTTGGTTTCCCCATCTGGTACCTTATCTTATTTTTTTTTTTTTTGCAAAGAAAGTTGTTACTAGCCAGTAAGGTCAGCCTGCTGCTTGTATTTTGAATTTAACTTGTCATTAGACTATTACCTGAGCCCCTCATGTTTGCTCCCACTGGACTCACCTGGGGATTGTGGACCTCTATGAAAAAGTGTGATTTAATGATATTTTAATATGCAAGGGTATTGTTCATTTTTGGGTGTTTTTTAATGTTTAATCACTGTATTCCTGCTAATAGTGGATTTTTTTTCTCATATTATGTCCCTTAACAAGTAGCGAGGAAAACAGGGATACTTCTGATCCATGTACAAGGAAAACAGTGGACACAGACACTTCATTTCTTTACCTTGCCTCAGATGTGACACATGCAGCCCAACTGAAAAAGCAATTGCTTTTTGAACTTCTGTGATTTAAAGCAATTAATTAGTGGGGTGTTGGAAAATTCTTTCTAATAACCCTTAACATTGAAGGTTTTAAATTCTTTCTCCCTTGAATCCTTCCCTGCTTGCATCACCAAAATCAAGTACAGTTACATCTGTATATTCAGAAGGAAGACAAAACAAAGTTCTGTGAAAAATAAATGGCAGGAGGAAAATCTGAAAGTCTCGTTAAAAATAAAACTGTCCAGTGAATCATTTCACCCATTTCTCCATCAAGGATCAGCAGACACAAGAACACACAGAGCAGAAGCAGGCCAGAATTAATACATTTGTAAATCCCTCTGTAAAAAGGGAGAGAAAAGAAAAGGGAGGATGGGATGGGGAAATGGCCAAGCTCTTTCTCACATCTTTTCCACAGAACAGCTTTCCCAACCTGCCATGAGTCAGGCAGGTGGTGTGAGCTCTGTTTTACAGGTATCCCCTTCAGCTGGGCACCTCTGAGCCCAGACAGAGCAAACACTCCAGCAGGGATTTCCTGCAGCAGAAGAGGTTGGCGTGGTTTGTTTTTTTTCAATCTTCCATCAGTCTTTTGGCAACGCAGCTCTTGGCAGCAATAGGTGGATAAGTAGTGATAGAGCATCTGAATAAGTCAGATTCCTTTGTTGGATTTTATCAGAGCAGCTTCGAAGTGAATTATATCTAATCTGCTTTCTTATTTCACTGGCAACTCACTGCAGTGCCAGGAACCCATGGAGGAGAGATAGGGCCAGGGTGAATTTGCTTTTTGATATCTCAGTTAATCCAATAGAACACTATTTGGTGTTTCTTATTCCATGGAATATGGAGAAACAAGGAGATAATAATTAAATATATGAAAAGATGATATAATATGTGGACATGTGCATTTTCCATTGGAGGTTGATTAGTAGGATCTGTCTCCTAAAATGATAAAGTATTTTCTTGAAGTCGGACTGAGAAAACAGTGAGGAGCAAGAGGCACCAGGGATCAAACTTTTGCACAAAGGGCAAAGATTTTTTGTTGGTGGTGTAGAAAGCAAATTCACTTCTCAATGACCCTTGGTAGCAGCTGGGTCTGATGTGCCTGGGGCAGGAATGTTTAGGAATGGCAGCAGCACAGGCCACTGTATTTAAATAAAATCAGTACTGGATTATACCAAGGAGGAATGTTAAAAATACACAATAGAAACTGTTCTTTGGCTTTAGTCCTGACTTCTCTCAACACCTTCTGCAGGGATGTGCGTTTAGGGTGTCTGCTTTAGGAATGAGGCACTAAATATATTGTTAATTCCCTTTCAATTTCAGCGTGACTGAATGCCAGAAAGGAGAAAAACTTCCCCAAAGGAAACATTTAACCTGTTCTTTTCAGGAAGTTAAAGACAGATGTGTCAGCTTGGGCTTTATGTCAGCCAGTGCCACAGTCCTTTGGTGGGCCTGAATATTTTCTGTTCCTAAACAGACTTATAAGATTGACGTTATTTGGGGGTTTAGGTATTTTTATTGATTTTATTTGTATCATTGATCTTGGTTTAGAACATGATTCCAGACGATCTGGTGATAAGGAGAGGGTTAAACCTGGCCCCCCACAGAACCAACTGAGAGGCACAGGGAGGGATTGTTGGGGTGTCTGTGCAGGGCCAGGAGCTGCACTGGGTGATCCTGGTGGGTCCCTCCCAGCTCAGGACATTCTGTGATTCCATGAAAACTGGTAAGTGACCACAAACTGACCCACCACAATCAGTGCCACCTGCCACCCATCAGTCACGTCTGATTTTAAGATCCCAGCTCTGTTTCAAGGGAAAAGCCTCTCACTGGGGTGAGTGCAACCCCAGCTCTCACCACCTGGTGTGGTGCTCAGAGAAAGGAACAGAGGGTGCACAGGAATTGGTTTCATCTCAAGAACATCTTTATCAGCCCCATCAGTCGCTGCTGCTTGGACAAAGAGCCACCTAAAGGTCACACCTCCATGAAAAAGGGTATTATTGATTCCTGGAAAATATCCTGGAAGCAGGAATAGGGAAATAACCCACCTCCTTCTCATCCCTGCACACCCATTTTTTGGCAAGGGAGAAGAGAAAGGTGTTCCACCTCAGCATCACAGAATCCTTCAGGCTGGGAGAGCCCTCTCAGAGCAGTGAGGGCAATCACTCAACCAGCACTAATCTGAGTGTTAAAATAGGTGAGGGGGACACAGCAAATCCTGGCAGAACCCCTGAGCCCAGCTGACTGTGGCTGCTCCCTCCCATGCAGAAGTGCAGATGCTCCATGCTGGACTGGAGCACGATCCCACCCTTCCAGGTCAACAGTTGCTGGAGTTTTGCACGTGGCAAAGAACAGAGGAATATATTGCAAGATCCAGCTGAATGTTTCTTTTGACCAAAACAAAATAACAACAACAAAAAAAAGAGAGAGTGGGGTTTTTATTAAGGCTTCTGATGGAGCCTGAGCACAACACAAACATGGGACAAATTGAAGGAGGCAATGAAATCACAGAGAAAATTAACAAACCTTTTACCTCCTGTTTGTTACTGCCAACATTCATCAGACCAAAATGTCTCTGCACATCCTCAGAATCGAACACGTTGTCTCTGCCTTTAAAAAGAAAGCATTTTATGTGTTAAATGCCTGAAATTGATTTTATTCAAGGAGTTTCCTTGTGATGGATGATGCTTCAAGTCATCCTTTTATTTCTTTATTTCAGTGTTATTTTAGGGTTTTTTGAAAATGTCTTCAAGATAATGCAAATGAACACAGCTGCCTGTTGTTAAGACCTTTTGTTTGCAGGGTTTAGTCTTTGGTTAATGACTTTCAAACTTGGTGGATAGGACCAGCGTGGCTGCACACAGACATTTCTGAGGGTAGATGGCAGCAGAGGAATTGCAAACACACTTTTCCGAGCATCCAGTGTAGGAAATTCCTCCCACCTGCCAAAGGCTGGCTACTTCGATGGAAAAGTACAAAGCCCTGAATCTTGCTAAGCACTGGAATTTGATCGTTTAGAAATATTAGAAGGCTGGGGCTTAATAGCTCTGCAAGTGTGATGTGTTTTGATGCTGTCCCTCAATCCTGGTTTCCCTAACTGAGCTCCAAGCACTCGACACTGTGTGTTTTATTTAACAAAAAGCAGCATCAGCCCAGTGGTGAACAGGACTGGGATGATTTTGGTGCTGCCTTCACTCAGCCATGGATTGGGTGCTGCTGGGAGCTCAGTCTCCTCTCCTGAGGGGTCCTTGCAGATCAATCCCTGCCCCCTCCCTGCAGGACTGAGCTGCTTTGTTGTGTTATGTCATTCATCTGGAGAGGATCTGAGCAGTGACAAAGGCACGGCTGAGAAGGATCCAAGGAAATCCAAGATGTTACAAGTCAGTCATTGAGTGGAAAGTTTATGACCTATTTAAAGGCAGGCAATAGCTGAAATGAGGTTTTAAAGGTGTTGACCATCCAGGTACATTGTGTAGCACAACACCTCAGTTTAATGAGCAAGCAAGCCAGCTGAAAAATAAAAAATAAAAATTAATAAATACCCCCAATCCTCTTTCCTCTAAATAATGGTTCCTTTTTGTCTGGTGCTTACAGGGATGTGTCTGAACAGCTCCAAGTCTTCATTCCAACAGCAACACCTGCCCAGGAGCCAGTACTCCTCCCGCTCACCCAGCCGTGCTGGATTCCTTTGAATTGCTTTAATGTGTCTCCTTTCATCTGAACTTACCCAAATAATTGGCAAACTTTGCTACCTTGCTGCTCCTCCCCTCGTCAAAAAGAATTAAGTCTGTACATTTCTGTCTGAGTATGGAAATTCTGCAGCTCCCAAGAGTTCTGTTTTTTCGGGTGATTAAAGTAAATAATTCCCTTCTGCTATTTTACCTCTTCTTGAAAGGCTGCTGAGTTGAGTGTTCCCCAGGGAACTTGACAAAAGGCGTTTGAAAATCCAAATAAATTACTTGGACTAATTTTAGCCATTATTTGTTGCTGTTCTCAAAGGACACTAAGAGAATAGAGGACTCTGATTCCTCCACGTGGCTTTTCCCCCGTGGTAACCTAGGTTTTGCTGAGGCTGGAAGTTTTGGGGCACAGGGACGACTTTCTCTGTTGTTTTTAGGAAAGTTCATAACTTACCCAAACAAGGTGAAGTATTGAGGTGTTTTTAGTTCATTAAAAGGCCTTGGGCCACAAGTCATAGTTCTGCTAATTCTGCTTGTTCTGATTAAGAGGGCACACTTAGACTTAGATTATTGGGAAGGAATTGTTCCCTGTGAGGGTGCTGAGGCCCTGGCACAGGGTGCCCAGAGAAGCTGTGGCTGCCCCTGGATCCCTGGAAGTGTCCAAGGCCAGGTTGGATGGAGCTTGGAGCAAGCTGGACTAGTGGGAGGTGTCCCTGCCCATGGCAGGGGGGTGAAATGAGATGAGTGTTGAGGTCTTCTTCAGCTAAAACCATTCCATGATCCTATGATTTTTCTGCTAGTTCCTGGACACCAGAATTATGGTTTGTGTGTAAGTTTTAGGTATCCTCACTGGCTTCTTTTGAAGGCAAGCACAGCACCAAAGTAGGTCCTTATCAGCTGACAATAGGCTTCCAGAACCTGGGCAGCCACCTGTACACACACCATCAGTGTGGCACTGCTACCAACTTTTTTGGGTTTTAGCTTTTTTATGCAGTCTTGAGACTTCCAGCACTCCAGGGAAGCTGACAAAACCAGAAGGAGCAATTAGGAAATGGTTCCACACCAGAATGATTTCCTAATGTCTGCTGTTTCCCCTCCCCGCTGTGGTGGCTGTGCTTTTCTGTCCCACTGGCATTGCTTCCCAGGTCCTGCAAGCTCCATCCGTGGTCGTTCCAACCTGGGCTGTGCTGCAGGGCTGTGACAATCATGGAACAACAGGGATTCTGCAGCCACCTCTCCCTGGGTTTGTTCTTTTAGCAGGACATGCTCTGAGTGCAATGAGAGAAACCTCTCACTTGAGCACAATCTTTTTATTTCCGTTAGAACTCAAGAACCAATTGTCCAAGCAGTTCATGTCTATTTACATCCTATTTAAAGCAATGAAAACAACTCCTAAAATCATTCTCTGTCAGGTCAGTCTACCATGCAAGGAGCACTGAAATGCTCACTGCAGGCTCAGACAGAAAAACACATTTGTTTTGTGCTGAGAGTATTCAGGAAGGAAAACCTTTGGGCCACTCAGATTGAGCTCTAGAAGCAAAATTAGATGAAGTTGATCCGGCATGAACAAGAATGATTTTTCCATTTTTTATTTTTTCTCTGACTGACTTGAGCTGTGCCATTTTTTTCCTGTGGATTCTTACTAATTCAGCCATGTAAGCAAGAAAACAATGATTAAGGAGAAATTCTTCTCTGTGAGGGTGGGCAGGCCCTGGCACAGGGTGCCCAGAGAAGCTGTGGCTGCCCCTGGATCCCTGGAACTGTCCAAGGCCAGGTTGGACAGAGCTTGGAGCAGCCTGGGACAGTGGAAGGTGTCCCTGCCCATGGCTGGGGGTGAGGTGAGATGGGCTCTAATATCCTTTCCAAGCCAAATCATTTTGTGATTCAATGATTTCCCCATAATGTTGAGATTTTCTGACTAGAGCTTATCTCATGTATTGAAGAAATATAATTCTACAGCTCATGTTGGCTTGACATGACCACACTAACCCAGAACATTTTCTCCATGGTTCCCTGGCCCAAGCAGTTCTGAGTCTCTTTCTGAGCTGAATTCTGATTTCAAGACCCTGTTTGCAGGCACTGGAGGAAATGTATGGCCATGACAATAAAAACTCTTTCAACCTGCTGTTTTCAGTGCTTCTCTTCTAAAAAATAAAACTTGTGTCAGAAAGTATTGCCCTGGCGACAGGCAGTGAGTGTTTGCAGTGTCTCTGCTCATCAGAGGGGCAAGGATTAGGTTGGATTTGTCTTTCATAGAAGGTTTCTCACCTTTTGGCTTCTGTTCTTTCCCCCTGTGCTGAAGGCTGGACTCTTCCCTCTCAGCATTTCCTCATTTAGCAGCTGATTCCCCAATCCTTAGGGTGGGATCTGGTCATCAGATAGGACAAAAGCCAACATTCCAACTTGGCAAGTGCTGGGCATTCACTGAGCTACCTCTCCTGGTAGACAATGGGTTTTCCTTGGAATAAACTGGCACCATCCTCATGCGTGGCCTTGTTTTGCTGTGTTAGGAAAGTTTTTATCCATTTCTCATCTCATTTACGGAAGTTCCAGGCCACTCTTGTTGCCTAATTAATATACTGCTGAGAAATTAATTAAATTGCAAAGCGTATCGATGAGGGGTGACATTCATCTTTCATAGAGCAACAGTGCTGCAGATCAGTGACAGCCAAAATATCCTGGAAAATAGGAATGATGTCATCTGTTGTGCTGGAGGCTAATGGAAAAGCTGAGGTTAAGCCTTGCAAGGCAATAAATGAGCCAATACATGTACATAAAGATGCTTCAGTACTCAGAGTTTCACTGTCATTAAACAAATGATTTTTCCCTTCTGGGGATTTGTATTGGAGTAATCTCAGGCGATGTGTTGGGTTATGGAGAAAGACAACACTTCAGTTTGTTCACAAACCTAAATAGAAAATCTCTTTGGTTCCATTTCAAAAGGTAAATATAAACCACTTTTGCATTATCAGATTTCCAGAACACAAGGAAATCTATGGAAATTTTGAACAAGGCACCTCTTTTCAGCACTGTATTGGATATGAAGTTGAGTTTTTGAACACTTTTTTTTTGGTTTTTGTCAGTGACCTGTATCTTCCTGGGGAGTTTCTCTAACGTCACCCTAAATTATGATCACAGCTCTCTTACCCCCATGTGAGCATCTCTCACTGCTGAAGATTGGTTGCAGAATTATGAAAACATTGCACCAATTAAAAAAAACCCAACTTGTCTTCTGCTGATATAAAAGAAGCAGGTGCTAATTTTCATCCACAGGTCCTGCTTTGGAAATGTCAAGTGTTTTGTTCACACCCACTTAACATCCACTGATTCTCAAACCTACCCAAAGACTTGCTTCAGCATAATGAAGATGTTGTTCCCCCACAGAGGATGGCATTTGCACTTCAAAGACGAAAAATATTGACACTGGGGTTTAGAGAATATTCCACATATGCTCCTCTCCCTCCTTTTTTTTTATTTTAATATTTTGTACATTTTTGCCCTTTTTTGCACATGGTACTGCATGACTTCGGACAAGCTCAGAGTGAAACTAAGGTGTGTCAAACTATTCAAAAGGTTGGAAGTTGTATTATAGTGGGGTTTGGGTTGGGGTTTTCTTGTTCTGTTTTGTTTTAATAAGATGTATTTCAGTGACATTTTCTTTGGTAAAGAATTGTAATTAAAGAAAATAATTTAAAAAAATTGTGGGCTCGTACCAGTCCAGAGCAATTAGGCGAGGTAATTAGAAGCATGATGAAAGGGCTGCATGGGAAAAGGAATTTAAACCCTCGTTGAACTGTTACATCAAAAAGTGAATAAGAAAAAGAGTAAATTAAAAGTAGGGCTTATCGCTGGTGGGCAAAAGATAAAGCAAATTATTCTCAAAAAAAGGAGCACCAGCTTGTTTATCTGGAGCTGCTTTCCCTTCATGTAACAAGGTTCCTGAGAAAGGTTCTTGGGTCTACAGGAGGGTCTGAGGGGGAATTTGGGGTTGTTTAGCCTGGAGAAAAGGAGGCTCAGGGGGGACCTTGTGGCTCTGCACAACTCCCTGACAGGAGGGGGCAGCCGGGGGGGGTCAGGCTCTGCTCCCAGGGAACAGGGACAGGAGGAGAGGGAACAACCTCAGACTGGGCCAGGGGAGGCTCAGGTTGGGCATCAGGAGGAATTTCTGCATGGAAAGGGTGCTCAGGCCTTGGCAGGGGCTGCCCAGGGAGGTGTTGGAGTCTCCATCCCTGGAGGTGTCCCAGGAAGGCCTGGAGGTGGCACTCAGAGCTCTGGGCTGGGGACAGGGTGGGGATGGGGCACAGCTTGGACTCGATGGTCTGGGAAGGTTTTTCCAACCTTAATGATTCTGGGATTCTATGGACAAGGACCGTAGTGTCAAGACAAGGGACAATGGCTTCAAACTGTCAGAGGGTAGGTTTAAATGGAATTTTAGGAAGAAATTCTTGGCTATGAGGGTGGGAAGGCCCTGACACAGGGTGTCCAGAGAAGCTGTGGCTAGCCCTGGATCCCTAGAAGTGTCCAAGGCCAGGCTGGACAGGGCTTGGAGCAACCTGGACTAGTGGAAGGTGTGTTGGAATGAGATAGGCTTTAATGATCCTTCCATCCAAAGCCATTCCATGATTCTACAAATGTGGGAGCAAAAAACTCACTGCCACTTTCCCTTCTTGATCCCAACTTACTGGTGTTACTCTGCCAGAAGGGGAACACCATCAGCCTTTCTCCAGATCCCTTCCCAGGTGGATGAAGAGCTCAGTTTCCCAAAACAAGGGCATGATATAAAGCTAAACAACTTGGAGGCTGGTTGACAAAGCTGGAAACTGAACCACCAAGTGGATATTTTGAAATGGATGGGAGGAGCAAGGAAAAGAGCCTGATTTTTGTACCAGGAATGATTATTTTCTTTTCCAGGGCAATATTTCCACCAGCACCCACAGTGCATTAAGAACTGAAAGATGAGCCCTTTGGAGTTCAAAGGACCTAAATCCTAAAAAACCTGCCTCTGTGAGGAAAGCATGGAAAAGGACACAGTGTGAGGAAGGCACAGCCAGGAGAAAGGATCCCTGTGTCTACACCTCACCCTGGTGCCGTGGAGGCATTGAGAGAGCACAGCTGCCACAGGACTTCTCGGGATGGTGGAGATGTAGGCTTGATTTGTCACTGGCGTGTTTGATTAGTGCTGCCCTAGAAGCAGCCTTTAGACGTGAGCTGTCGGTCTCCTCAGGTTCATCAGTGGTTAATTAATAATCAGATCCGCTTTTATCCCTTCACCATAACAGAGCCTGACAGCGAAAGACATTTCAGACTATTGATTTAATGAGGGGACATAGCTTTTCCTTAATGGCAGCAAATGGGCAGATTATTTAAATCAAGAGCTCTAATAAAAGTCCCCTCTTTGTAACAACACCACCAACAAATGTTGCCCTGGTAATCAACTTGTGGGTAACACAGCAATAAAGCAGCTTAATTGTGCCCTGAGTATTGCCATCCATCTCCAGGCCAGAGAGCACCCTTATGACAGACTAATCTCCACTCCAGACCACCCTGACGAGGAGCTCGCAGGGTAATTCCTCTGTCAAGCATCTCATTTGGTTGGAGATGGAGTAGCTCATTTGGGAGCCTGGGAAGCTCTGCTGAGCTCTAGCAATTTCAGACAGAAAACTTCCAGGACAGACTAAGCACAGTCCAGGTGAGGCTTTGCTTCTTCCTCATGTGTGCCTGTGCAGAGGAAAGCTCTTCCCAGTTCTATTCCTGAGCACATGGATAAAAACCAGGCTTTAATCCCATAGAAATCATGTCTATGCCCACGGCAGGAACTAATATTCCTATAAGGGATTTTTTAAAGGATGTAACACTTTGCCAATGAGATCATACTGTAGCCTAGAGGCTGTTTCAGTTAGAAAAAAAAAAAATTTATTTCCCTCATAGAATCCCAAACTGGTTTGGGATGGGAGGGATGATAAAGCTCATCTCATTCCAGCCCCTGCTGTGGGACACCTTCCACTAGAATAAAACAAAAGGACTGGGTTCTCTTGGTTTGCTTAATTCCTTGTATTTTCCTTTCTTAGCCTGTTCTGTCTTGTCTTGTGTTGTAAGAGCAGTTTAAAGCAGGGATTTAAATCTTTTCTTCCAGTTTCCACGGGCACTTTGATTCTTTCCCACTAACCCCATATTTTTAGTGGCATTTAGAGCCATAGTGGAGTACAGCAACTTTAGTGTAATTAAAAACCAATTTAGGAGTCTGACTTGTGTGTTTTAGTTTGGTTGTTTAAAATATATTTTAATTTCTGACCTCCCTCTCTATGCATTCCTCGTCTTCTGGGGTGAGTCTAGCTCTGCTCCAGGCTTTTGAGCACTAACATCAGGCAGTGTTTTTTGTGTATTTTCTGAGGAATACCAACTTTTCTAACCTGTTCTCCATAACACATTCCTCATCACTGACCCGAAGCATCACCTACCCAGCAAGAGCTCTTTCCAAATTCTCTGCATAGACTTCCTTGCTGTGACACTGTGAGAAACCAATAGGCTCCACACTTTACTGAGGTCGTCAGACAACCATTAAATCTCAGATACTTGAGCTGCTGCTGACTTCTGATGGGTTTGAACTGGTGGCCTTGGGGCAGAGCTCACTGTCAAGCTCTCTCAGCTATCTCCTGTTTTGTTTTTCTTTGTTTTCTACCTGTTTTCCTACTTTAGTGACAACTCATGAATAAAAGCAGAGATGGGGAAAAGAAAGCACAAAAAGGTCTGCCTGCAACTACAGAAAAACTAAAGGTAATTTAAGGGTTTTTTTCTTCCCAGAAGTCAGAAGAAACAATGAGAAACCAAATGCTCTGAGCAATCCAGCATTTAAATGATTGATACTTTCTCCAGCACCCTCTTGAAGAGAAAGTGGTAGAAAGTGATTTAAGATAACTTTGTTCTTCTCATGGGAAATCAAAATCTTTTCCATAAAAATTCTACCCTGCTTCCTTTGATGTTCTGCTGCAAACAAACATCCAGCTGGCACAAGTTTGCATTTGGAGTGAAATCAGCAGAATTGGGTGATGATGTTGGAAAAATGAGTTGGAAATATTATTATTGTTATTATTACTGTAGTATCCTCTCCATCATAATTATCATTATTAATGCTATTAATAAATTTATTTATTCCTTTACTCTAGGGCTATAAATACTACACTACCGATTATCACATTGAATGTAATTCTGGGACAGAATTTCATGTTGGCATCATGTTGGTCTGAATGTCATTATTTACCAGGGATTTCCCTGGCACACGGAGGGATGGCTGCAGGGAGAGCTCCAGGCTCTTCAGCCAGCTCTTGGCCAACAGCTCTGCCTCCCCAGAAGAGCCTGGAGCTCCTGCCCTGTTGTCCTTTCTTGTGCTGGAACTGGGGAATTCAGCATTCCAGGAGGTGCTTTCCAACTTCCAGAAAGTGAAACAACAGTTAGAAAACAATCCAAAACAAAACAAACCCAACAAAACCTAAACCAACAACGAAAAAACACCCCTCTCTTTTCTGACTGAAAGAGTTATACCCAATTCCCTCAGAATTCCCTCCATTCCAACAGAAGCTGATTCCTGAGTCAGCCTGAGAAGCTGCACACCAGGACACAGAGATGAGGGAACAGGATGAATTTCTCATTTATGCTTCCTCTTCATCCTCCCACTGTCCCCATCATTAACAGCCCAAGATGTTGCCATCCATGATTTTGCATTTCTTTCCATCTCCACAGGGCTGCCAGGTGAAATCCTGGCAGCATTGACCCTGAGGGCTGGGATGGTGCAAAACAACCTCAGTCCTCCCCTCAGGGCAGGCAGCGAAGGTTGTGTCAGGAGCTGCTTTGCCTGGATGAGTTCATAGGATAGATTTATTCATTACTATCACCCAAAACCTCAATGTACGCATTGAGAATCTCGGTTTGTGCAGCCTTCAGCCCTAGAAACTGAAATTCTTTGACACTTCCATCATTTTTTCTGTTTCTGGTGGAATAAAGTCAGATCTCAGCAGCCTGCCTGGTTTCTGTTAAAATTTAGATCTATTGGCAAAGGACACATTCACCTCTTGTCTCCTAAACGTCCCCTCTGTGACTTATAGGATGTTAATTTTTAACTACCCTGCTGAGCAGCACCATTCATAATAAATATGATATGGAATAAATGCATTACAATTTATTTTTACTGGCATGTTAAATTATGCTTTTATAGCTCCAGTTGCTCCCGTGCCATGAAGGAAAACTAAATTTCCAGTGAAGGTACTTAAGGGTGCAACATTTTCTCTACATGGCAGATGTTTCCTCTTGCCCAGATACTCCTTTGTTTAATTACAGTTGCAATGATTTTAAAATACAGGTTTGAGTCACTTTGCAGCTACATTGCTGCTTCTGCTGCAAGAGGGGCTTTCCCAGAGTTAAATTCAGTTTCAGTCTATTCCAAAGTTTACAACATTTAAAGGAAAGTGCCATTCCGGGAAGTAAGATACACATTTTCATGTTCAATATTTTTGTCTTCTTTGACACAATTGGTACAGAATTTTATTCCAGGCCACGCTCAGGTGAGCTGGGTTATAACTCTGTTTATATTCAGCTGATCCTGCTCTCTTCTCATTAGACTGAGATGTTATGACAAGTTATTGCAAATCTGTGTTTGCTCATCTTGAAAAGGAGAAATGAGAGTCTGAGAGTGCTGCTAAGTAATTTGAAATCACCCAACCACTTTCGTGCTTGACTGGAAGGAACCAACACTTCCCACTTCAACACGTGTCGTGCATTGATTTATTTTTAAGGTGCTGGTATTGGTAGGGAAGGTTGGTTTTGAAAGGGGAAAGACTCTGGACAGTTCTGGGTGTGCCCACATTTGGGAAGGAATGTTCCTTACAACACAAATAAGAGGGGTTTTTACCCAAAATTGCGATCACACTCTGCAGCCCAAGAGCAAAGAAATCTCAGCACAGTGCTGGGTGAAAGTGTAACCAAACAAACAGCAAGGCATAGACCCCAAAATGCTGAATTTCTGCAAGTCTTGGGAAAGTCAGTGACAGTGAGAGACCTCTGAGTGAGAGGTACTGTGTGACCTCAACCTTTATCCGCTCCCAAAAATGCAGCCCCAGAGAAGTTGTGCAGCCCAAGTCGTAGAACAGCTTCACTAGGTGCTTGTGCTGTCTGTGTTTCAAGATATAAACCAGTTTTTCTGATGATTTAAGTTAATTTGGGCTTTTTGGTCACCATAGGAACTGTTGCATCCTGGGAACTATTTACAGGAGGGTTGCACTTCTCAGGGAAGCTGCTGACTTCTTGGAAATACAGTTTTCAGCAATATTGAAATTCTGGCACCACACAAAATGACAGATTAAATGTAAACCTTGCCATAAACTGCCCCGAACCTCCTGCATTGATAAAGCCCAGGGATCTCCCTCTGTTCAGTCCACTGAGGAATACATTGAAAGATTAAAGATGTTCCTGTCCTTTGCAAGCTGCCTTTAGGTTGGGAATTGTGCAGGAGGGCAGAATGGGGGCTGTGTTTGTGTTCAGTGGATAATGTCCAGGTCAGCCTCGTCCAGCGCCGCCGCCTTATCTCAGCCCCACACACCCACGAGCCACGGAGGTTTCTTTGCACAGATAAATCAATTTTTCAAGGACATCCCCTGAGCTGAGGAAGGCGCCACACAAACATCACTTTCACAGGAGGTGTCTTTGTGTCTCTCTGCAGTTTAATTTGAAGCATGACAGAATGTGCCAGCCTAAGGACACCTTGTCCAGCCTGCGGAGCCCTTCCGAGGCAGGAATTCTCGGCTGATCAATGGTTGTTAAAGCAGGGAGTTAACACAGATTTGTCACTTTGAGAGATGTGTGTGTGCCTGTGTGTGTTCTTGCATTACTGGTCACCCTTTCTAAATCATGTTAGAAAGGGAAAACTGGGCCTTTCTGCCAGCACGTGACAAAGTGTCAGCTAAGGAGTTTGCAAATTGTGTTATTCTCCTTCGGAGCTGTCTATAAGGAATTCTGAGAGTGAGTGCATCTCCATTGCTTCCTAGAGCAGAGAGTTATCCAATGCAGCAGCAGGATATCTGGCCTGAGGTGTCTGCATTCAGGATCTAGGAACAATTTTCCTCCAAATGGAAGAACAGTGGCATCCATTTCATCACACACATCAGTTTTCCTTCTGGTTTTTTTTTTTTTTTTTTTTTTTTTTTTTTAATAGCTAAGAGAATTCCAAGGCTTTTTCCTTTCCTTTTTAATCTCTTTTGCCCATTTGCTTTTTCATTTCCTTTTCCTTTTTTCCTCTTTTCCTTTTCCTTTTTCCCATTTCCTCTTCCTTTTCCCTTCTTCTTTCTTTCTCTATCCCTTTCTCTTTCTATTTTCTTTCTTTTTTTTCTTGTGGTTGACATAGGTTTCTTTTTATCACATATGGTTAAAAAGAAAGTCTCTTGATAGCCTTCCAAAAACATTAATAATTTTTTAGGTTTTGCAATGTGTATCTAAGACTTATTTTCTTCACATTGAAATTCAAATAATGCCAGAATCCTGAGTGGTTTGGGGTGGAAGGGACCCTAAAGCCCATCCAGTGCCACCCCCTGTCATGGGCAGGGACACCTTCCACTAGCCCAGGTGGCTTCAAGCCCTGTCCAACCTGGCCATGGACGCTTCCAGGGATCCAGGGGCAGCCACAGCTTCTCTGGGCACCCTGTGCCAGGGCCTCCCCACCCTCACAGGGAACAATTCCTTCTTAATTTCCTTCTAATCTCATAGCTAGTTTGTATAGGATTTTTCTTTTGAATTCTTTCCCCCTGACATGTTGGCATCTTGGATGTTTGATGAGAACCATCTGCTTTCATTAGTGCTGCATTTTCTGGTCTTTCAAAACATTCAGCAATTTAGCAGAGAATCAGCAGCATTTTGCAGAAATAGCCCAGACCCAAACCAAGAGCTGCCTCAGCTGTGGCTGTAGGGAGGTTACCCACAGCCTACTCAGAGTATGTGCAAACAGACGTAATTATGAGGTAAGAGAGGTGAAATTATGAGAATTTGCTATGACAAGTCTTTCCTGCTTCACAAATATACTGAATAAAATGCATCATCTTTATTTTAATTGTGCGTTTGCCTGAAACTGAGGGGCAGCCACGTGCAAGACAAGCTGAACATTTTAAATTTAACCCAATGTGCCATTTCTTCGTGGAGGCTTGAAAGTTGTGCTGCAATTCAGGTTGGGAGGAATTGTTACAGTCAGGTGTCTCTGGTTACTGCAGGCTTGGGCTGCCCCTTGTGAGTGTGCTCAGAAGGTCAAGGCTGTTTGTCAGAGCAGATTTAGATACCTGATATCCAAAATAATTGCAGCCATCCAACACTGAACTTTTCACACTGAGGATGTCATTTCCTACCTTATTTTGGGAAGTTTTGCTGTGTGTTTCGTGAGGTTTAGCCAGAGCCACATCAGCTCAGTGCTTCCTTCTGTCCCAAAATGCTGGTGAGGTTCAGCCACTGCTTGGCTTTGTGCCCACACGTTTATTGTGGAAAAAACACTTTCCAAGAGCTGCTTCATTAGGACTTAAATCACTTGGTGGGGATTTCAGGATGAAATAACTATCTTGTTCTTTGAAGACAACAACTTTATCCACCTCCTGTTCTGGTGAAACCTGAGGTGACAAAAGTCACTGTGGGGTAGTGGCAGGGATGGGGCTGTTCAGCTTCCACCCAAGGGGGTGGGAGAGTTTAGGGATAGGACTGTGCAGCTTCCAAGGTCTCAAGGACTCAAGAGGTCTTTCCCAGCCTTGATGACTCCATGACAAGAAAGATGATCTCTTTCCCATGTTTTTCAGTGTCATTGCCACTTACTGAGCTTTGGGCTCACCGCCGTATGACCCTGCTTGATGGCCTAAATCTGATGCCTTAGGTTTTAACTTTTATATTGTTCCCAACCCTGCAGTGCCCAGTGTCACTCTGCAGTTCCCTGGAGCTCGTTCAGTGCTGTTCTCTCATGCTCACACTGACATAACAAAGCCTCTCCAGCTCGCTCTCCAAGGACACCCAGACCCTCCTGGGCCCAACAACTGCAAACCTTCATCTTGGGGAGAGGGGGGCAAGCTTGGGGAAATTACATCATTACCTAAAGTTTTAATTAAAGAATTTATGCTGCTATGCAAATGGACCAAACCTATAAAAGTGTGAAGAACTCGTGAGCTGTCATTGTCCATTTTGGGATGCACTGAGGCAGGAGCCTATGGACCACAGAGTGTACCTCTGAAGGCCTTCCAAATAAATACCTCCTTTATTCCTTTATTCCTGTCTAGTCTCTGTTTTTAGGGAGCCATTTAAGGCATGACCTCTTTTTGCCCTTGTTAAGATCCAGTTATTATTAAGGTTCTTTAGAAATTCCTCTGCCCAACTTAAGGCACAAACAAGACCATATGCCAGTGACAATAATATGGATTTATTGTATAGTAAATATGAGAGAAAGAAAAAAGAAAGAAGTAGAAAATACCGGGGGGCGGGGGGACAGAAAGAGTGACGGGGCAGAATAAGGAAAATGTCACCACCCAATGATGTTCTGTTAATCCTCTCCAGCTGCTCTTCTTGGTGGTGAAGGTCCCCCCAAAGGTGTAGAATCCCATGGGTTTATATCCCCTCGAGCCAGGTAGCAATGTCCAGGCATGTCCCCCTGTCATTTTCTGACAGTCCTCTCTTGTCAAGGGACAGAGTCAAGGGAACAGCAATTCCACCCCATGGGAGCAGATGGTTGGAGTTGAGTCACCAGGAATCCATGACAACATCAGCTTTGGTGGTTTCAGGGTGGGAATGGAGGCTGGGATGTCTCTGCCAGTTTTGACATTCCAGAGTTGCTGTACCAGGTGAGAACTAAATAAAGGGTTTGTTCAGCAGTTCTTTACTCAGCTAGAATCTTCCAACCAGTGCATCATGTGCTCAATAGAGGGCTAATACCTTCTAATAAGATGCTTTTTCATTCTGCTGGATTAAGAGCAGTCAGAGAAAATGATTGAATTTTATTTGGCTACAATAAGCCCAGAAGGCAACACTTCAATATCTCTGATCCTCCAAGGGCCCCTTTCTCATTTACTGTAAGTCCTAACATATTGCTGGAACTGACCTAACTGCACATAGATATTTTAGGGTGTCTTTGGGGATCCTTCACTGAGGAAAATTAAAATTCCTGAGGATGGGGAGTGGAGAGAAGCCTCACACTGTTGATAGATGGGTGAGGAAAATAAGAAAACAGATGTTTTTGACCTCTCCAGTCTGGGTCTCCATGGTCATTACATTTTTGTAGCTGCAGCTGCATTATAGAAAACAACCTTACCTAAAAATGATACCAACAAAAGAGGATCCCTCCCCTGAGTCATGTAGCTCCTGCATTCACTAAGTGCTCATACATGTTATTAAATGCATTTTGTGTATTCTCTAGGAGAATGTAGCAATATAAGCAGAAAAAAATTATGTTGCCAAAAGAGAGAGAAAAACTATGAGCAGACATCAAAAAGGACGTGATTTAGAGGAAACAGGAGTGAGATTGGAGCTGCTGGACTGGCAAATAAACAGAAGGAAAGGGAAACATAGCTCTGGAAGCAGTCGGTGCCCAGCAGCAACTACAAGGGATGATGCTCTGCCAACTCCAGCCACACTTTCTTTAAAATATCCACAGTGATTACAGGGAGGGAAAAAACTCACAAATTAGCACATCTTAAAAAAAAAAATTGATAAATAATTAGTTATAAACAATAAAAACTCATGTGATGATGAGCATGTAGAAATCAGATCTCTTAGTATTCAGTTAAAACAATCAGCTGATTTACAATCAAACTGATTAAGTTTATTTCCTCTTGATTATACAATCTATATCACATGTGTATATATATATATAATATAGCTATTTATTACATTGTTATACCGACCAGAAGTTTGCAATAACAAAAACCATGCAGGGAATAATCCCACTGCACTTTTGAAGGGCTAGCGCAGCAATTCACCTGGTTTTAAAGTTTCACTTTAGGTCATGGGACGGAGCTCTGCCAGCTGCCAGAGCCTCTGATGTGCCCCATTTTCCACGTGTGCTCCATGTGAGGAGCCCTGTGCCAGGGTTACCCAGTGGGTCTGACCGGCCTGAGGCTGGAATTAATGTGTGGGATTACTTATTCCCCTGTGTTATAACCAGATTGATGATTATCTCTGCTACTTTCAATGAGATCAGCAGTTGTCTCTTCAGATCAAGCTGCCTCCTTATCCTGGAAGTGTCCAAGTCCAGGTTGGACAGGGCTTGGAGCAACCTGGGACAGTGGAAGGTGTCCCTGCCCATGACAGGGGTGGCACTGGATGGGCTTTGAGGTCCCTTTCCACCCAAACCATTCCATGATTCTATGAAAGGAGTCCCTTTGGTGTAGCTGCTGTTCTAAATAACATTTTAACTTTTATATGGCTGATGAACTTTCCCATCAAAATTGGAAGCAGCAATAATGTGGGGGGGTTGGGGAGGAAGGGAGGAGTTGTTTTGTGTTGTGGTTTGTTGGGGGTGCAAATTAAATACCGAAGGATGGGATTTTGATGTTTAAATCCTCTTTATTATCCAGATAGCATCAGTCTCAGTGAACAACAAAGCATCCTTTACAGAAAAATCACCAGATGTCTCTGTACTATGACAGACAGAACTTTTTTGACTAAAAGAAAATTGACACATATTTTGTTTTTATTTACTGACCTATCACTTTAACCTTAATTACTGCAATGCAGCAATTTTTACCCAAGGTCTTAACTTGCACATTTACTTCTTATTAACTTTTAACTTATTGTGCAAAATCACACTTCTATTTCTATTTTTTAAACTTTTTACTATCTTAATATGATTTATTACTTACTTAAAACACCTTTTACTTTTAACTTACAAAACTACAAGTCTATAACTCTTTACTTATTGTCTGTATATACTTCTTATTTCATCAATCCAAGCTTTTACCCAGGGCCTCAGGTTAGACTCACTAGATTTTCTGGAGGTTTCTACTTTGCGATTTCCTACAGTTTTGGTCCTTGGGTTGGTTGCTCCCCCCTTAAAGGGAGAAAAAAAGGTTGCTTTTTATGTCATATTATGAATATTTTTACATGTGAGGCCACATATTAAAAAAAAAGAGTTATATTCAGGAGGAGAGGTTCGGAGAGGTTCGGAGAGGAGAGGAGAGGTTCGGAGAGGTTCGGAGAGGTTCGGAGAGGTTCGGAGAGGTTCGGAGAGGAGAGGAGAGGAGAGGAGAGGAGAGGAGAGGAGAGGAGAGAAGAGAAGAGAAGAGAAGAGAAGAGAAGAGAAGAGAAGAGAAGAGAAGAGAAGAGAAGAGAAGAGAAGAGAAGAGAAGAGAAGAGAAGAGAAGAGAAGAGAAGAGAAGAGAAGAGAAGAGAAGAGAAGAGAAGAGAAGAGAAGAGAAGAGAAGAGAAGAGAAGAGAAGAGAAGAGAAGAGAAGAGAAGAGAAGAGAAGAGAAGAGAAGAGAAGAGAAGAGAAGAGAAGAGAAGAGAAGAGAAGAGAAGAGAAGAGAAGAGAAGAGAAGAGAAGAGAAGAGAAGAGAAGAGAAGAGAAGAGAAGAGAAGAGAAGAGAAGAGAAGAGAAGAGAAGAGAAGAGAAGAGAAGAGAAGAGAAGAGAAGAGAAGAGAAGAGAAGAGAAGAGAAGAGAAGAGAAGAGAAGAGAAGAGAAGAGAAGAGAAGAGAAGAGAAGAGAAGAGAAGAGAAGAGAAGAGAAGAGAAGAGAAGAGAAGAGAAGAGAAGAGAAGAGAAGAGAAGAGAAGAGAAGAGAAGAGAAGAGAAGAGAAGAGAAGAGAAGAGAAGAGAAGAGAAGAGAAGAGAAGAGAAGAGAAGAGAAGAGAAGAGAAGAGAAGAGAAGAGAAGAGAAGAGAAGAGAAGAGAAGAGAAGAGAAGAGAAGAGGAGAGAAGAGAAGAGGAGGTCTCAGGTTCCCAACTTGTGTCTCACAAAGTTTTTTTTGCCTGTAGCTCTCGCAGTCCTGTATAAATAGCAACTCAGTTCTAATTTGAAGTGATCAACTGTGTTACATTTATCCTGTTAGAAAAAGGTAAATACATCCCATCTTTAAATATCAAACAGTCCCAAAACATTCTGCTTTGCAATTGATGTTGCTCAGCAGGTGGTATTAAGGTATTTCAATATCAGTCCTCAGGGCTTTTTTTGTAAATTCGAAAAAAAAAAAGTGCAGAACAACACTTCCTTTCAGCATAATAACCTCATGGAAGGTTTAATTGGTTCTCCAGACACCTTTGTTATTTCCACAGCCTTTCAGTTCTTCACACAAACCTGATCCAGGCATTACTTTCAAAGCGCTATTGAAATGAAGTAAAGTGAAAAATCAGCAATTCACTACTTCATGCCCATTTAAAAGGTGTTTTTAATGTCTTAATAGAAAGGGAAGTATCTGGGGAAATATACAGCTGTTTTACAGCAGAGAAAATCAAGTGTTTGGGAAGAAAAAGAGTTTCGTGCTATTTACCATAATGTTTTTAAAAGTCTTTAAATAGTGATTGGTGAAGAGTGATCTTAGGTAAGTGTGACTATTTCTTGTTGCAGATAGATTAAGAGGCTTCATATTAATGCTCGAAGTTCCTTTGTGGGGAAAAAAAAACTTTTTCAATTTGCACTTTAAAAACTTTTTCCCTGTGTTGTTTGTTATGCTGTAAGAAAAGCAGGAGCTCCAGTGAGGATGAGATTTAAACATTAACTCTCTCAGCTCATGACTGTCTTCCAAAACTCAGGTTTCTGGCTCTAAAATCAAGAAAAAAATAGGGACTTCATGGGTAAATTTAAAGTATTATAGTCCAGGTGGCTTTTATTGAGATGTTTCATACTTGAGACATGTATGCACTTCTCCAAGGGAGTAGAGGAAATCCAGTAAGGATTAAAATTATTAATATTATGTGAGACACACAGGAAAAACTGCCCAGGCATCAATGCTGAGCTCCAAAATATTACTCTGTGAGAAGTTGTAATGTGTATGTTTTTGAAATCCCCACATAATTTGTTCACAAATGACAGGAAAAAATCAAAAAATGTTAGTAATTTTTAGGAAAGGAAGAGATGAGGAAAAACTTCCCAAAAGATGTAATTGCTGCACTGTGTGTAACTGTACTGTCCCTGCACTTCAAGTATTATTTTGTGTTTTGATCCCCTGCCTCAAAATAAAAAAGGAAGAGAGCTGGAAAAGGAACACAGGAGGGCAGAAAGGATCACCAAAGGCAGGAAGTGACATTCCAGGCTCTGGGTAGGGGGTAGGATTAAGATTCCTAAATCATGAGTGGGATAGACAACATGAATATGGGACTATAATCCACTGCCTGTGTCCCTGATACCAAAACTGTACTGATGGAAACGGCTGAGGTTCAAGGAAAAGAAACAAATGTCTCCCAAAACCTCTATTTTTCCATTTTAAAAGTTTAAAACTATAGCAGGAGGTGTTTTTTCTCCTGTGATAAATGAGAGGCTGTTTGGATCTGTGTGTTCAGCAGGCTTTGCTGCTGCCACCAGTGTCACCTACTGATCTCTAAACCCCTCATCCTAATGCCAAACAAACAATTACTGGACAAATAAAATCAAGAAACAAGGCAGCTGGATTAACAGCTAAGAATATTCCTGGCACCCTGAGGAGATGCAATATAATATTTATGGATTTAACATTGTGGAGTAATTCAGGTAACTGATAATTAAGAAAAGAGAAGCAGGTTACAAAGCATATATTATAAATTAATGATTGATTCTACCTGCCATAAGCACCTTAAAAGATTATTATCTTGGCCCATAAAGGGCCAAAGTAATGATGTAATTAAATCTTGATGGAATAAAACATGTCCTGCCTGTATTCCTGTTTATTTTGTGGGTTTTTTTCTGTCTGTGAGTGGAGGAATGATTTGTTGCTCTGGATTTTATTCATTTCCTTTAGCTTTTTGGGATATGTACTGAAGTTTATGGGCCTTGTCCTGCTGTCATTTTTGTGCAGCAATTAATCCCCGTTAGCTAACACAGAGCCCTGAGAGGGGCTGGCATCCTTAATGTTCAAGGGAAAGGACATCATTCAGATTTATGATTTGGACTATCACTAACTTCTGAGGGCTTCTAATTGCTGCAGCTGGCAATTAATATAATTGACATAATTCTCTTTCGCAGGAGATTCTTCCCAGAACTATGGGATTAATCCAGCCCCAGATACAATTTCTTCTCCTGGGATTATGGAGCAGCTGCAGCACAAGAGCTCAGGACACCTTCCACTATCCCAGGTTGCTCCAAGCCCTGTCCCACCTGGCCTTGGACACTTCCAGGGATCCAGGGGCAGCCACAGCCTCTCTGGGCACCCTGTGCCAGGGCCTCACCATCCCACAGGGAACAATTCCTTCCCAGTATCCAACCTAAACCTCCTCTCTTTCAGTTTGAAGCATTTCCTTTTGTCCTATCACAACACACCCTTGTAAATAAAACCCACAGTGACCTCATGACCTCTGTGACAGTGTTATGGATGTGACAGGCTGGTGTGGGATTTGCAGGCATTTTTATATTTATTAAAAAAATAATCTTTGCAGCAAGTAAACTCATTGGGAGCAGTGGATAAAGGCATGGAAGGAAAGTGAAACCTGACAATTCTCCAAGGAGACACTGAACAAGAATCCTGCAGTAGCTAAAGGGAAGAGCAGGGGATTAGAGAGGAAAGTGCTTTGTGTGAGTGGAGCAAACATGGATGTAAGACACATTGTGAGGACTAGAACAGGACACTTACAAACTTGGAGAGTTTACAGATTTCTTTATTTGTTTCACAGTTTGGCTTTGTTTCTCATGTCTTTTGGCATTGGGGTCACGAATGAGTTAAAAAGCAGATAATAAGAAATGAGAAAACCACCTGAGGGTGGCTTTGCTTCCAGCTCAGGTGCCTTTCCCTGGCTGCTGCTGCAGTCAGTGTCCCTTGGAAGTCAGTGTGGCAGGCACGAGCACCTGGCCATAAACGATCACTGAAAGCATTTAAAACAAACAAAAATACTTTGGCACTGTATCTAATTTTTGTTCATTTCTCATAATGGTTGTTTGCCGGCTCAGTATATTCCAAAAACAACTTGCTGTTGTTTGCCATGTGTTGTTCACCCCAGGGAAGGGCTGGAGCTGTTCCAGGAAGGGTCAGGCTGGAGATCAGGGAAAGGTTCTTCCCCCAGAGGGTGCTGGGCACTGCCCAGGCTCCCCAGGGAATGGGCACAGCCCCGAGGCTGACAGAGCTCCAGGAGAGTTCAGACATCATTCCCAGGGATGCCCAGGGTGGGATTGTTGGGGTGTCTGTGCAGGGCCAGGGGTGGGACTCGATCAGCTTGTGGGTCCCTTCCAGCTCGGGATATTCCATGATTCCCTGATCCTGCTGCTGCAGCACATGCACACATGTCCAGCCTCTCTGCCAGCAGCACAGGGCAGCGAGGGGTCAGTGTCACCACAGCTGCCAGCAGCTCCAGTAGTGGCTTTTCCATTTATCCAGCTCCCTTAGCATCCCTCCCAAGCTGCCCTGGGCTGATGGATGTGTGGAGCAGCACCAGGCTCTGGCTCAGGCAGGGCCACACGAGCTTCTGTCAGCAAGACACGCTTGGAAAAGAAATAGTAACAATTTTGCCCAATCACAGGAAAAAATAACTGAAACCTTTGCCAGCCTTCCTTTCACATGAGCCTTATGGCAAAGTGTCTCAGTCACCAGGTGATATATGACAGGTAAAACCAGCTTCAGCTGCCCATGGGACAACAGGTAACAAATACTACATATCCTTACTTTTGTTTTCATTTTTCCTATTTATTTAAAAAAAAACATATAAACCTTCAGCTGAGCCTCAAATCTGCTGGTATTGCTGGTTTCCACTATCAGCCAAGATTTTCAACCCAGTCAAAGCATTTTTATTAGGTCTAGACTGGGGTGAGCAGCTGCCACATGCTCAGTTAATTTGTCTCAGGAGCACCAGAGCCATGTGCTGAAGGATTGACCCTGATGTGTACAACTGAGCACAAACAGGTAGATCTGGCTGAAAAAAATTGGTTTAGCAGAGCCCAGGCTGTGTGTAAGAGTTTTGCAAACAAAGCAACCCTTCACTAAAACATAAAGTAAATATACTTTGCTTTACTAAGGCAGGAGTTTAAAGGCAGAAGCTCTTCCCTATTCCTCACAGCCTGGGGCCCATCTTGCTCCCAGTGTGACTTCCAAGGAAGCAGGTGGCAAATGTGCATCAGGAAAGCTCAGGAGGTTTGTAACCACCTCAGCTGAGGATGTCAGCACACAAGAATCCCATCCCTGGAAGTGTTCAAGGCCAGTCTGGACAAGGCTTGAAGCAACCTGGGCAAGCGGAAGGTGTCCCTGCCCATGGCAGGGGGTGGGACTGGATGGGCTTTAAGGTCCCTTCCAACCTCAAATCAATCTGGGATTAATGGCTTTACATGGCAAAAATTATTTCAATGGGACTGTACGGTTACAGAAATTTTACCATGTCAGTTAATGGACCTACATAGGAACATTTGTTTATATTAATAATAATATAATTCCCATATCAGGTTCCCATTTTCCCAGAATCAGAGATTTCTTTTTCTAGACCAGTTTGCTGAGAAATGGCTTAAGTAGAACCAGAAAATAAATTTTAGAGATGGGAAACTTTACCAGCATGGTTAATATAGGGGATTTAAATAGGGAATAAATTCCCTGTATCTCTTGGCACCTGTCTCCCACTTTTAAAGTGAAGATGATGTGAGGACACAGTGGATTTTGGGAAATGCCATGGCAGGGAGCTGTGAGAGCTGGCTGCTGTGTGGGGCTGGCAGTGCCCTCCCCAGCCAGGGCCACCATCCTGAGCACCCAGGGAGGGGAGCAAGGAGGTCTCCTGGCAGTGACATTAAGGAATGACCCTATGGTGTTGGGGCAGGGCTGGGGCAGACCTGGGAATCCAAATCTGGGGGACAGGATCAGCAAAGCACAAAATATCCCTGTAAGGTGGCTAAGGACAGGCCAAGGACGAAAGCCTCAGCTTAAGAGTGAGATAAGAAGATGTTTTCCATGGCAGTTTTCTTGGAAACATATCAAAATTTATCCTGATGACTTCAGAGGCAAGCAAAGCAATCCAAGTCTTCAGTCTCTCCAGGACAATGGAACATTGTCTCAGACACCTTACTGGGCCACGCACTTGAGGAATCTAAATATGATAAAGTAACATAATTTGGCGGGACAGATCCTTCTCCGTGTGGCTGCCAGGGGTGTTCTTTGGACCCTGACTCCTGGCCCAGCTGTGTTCCTTATTTCAGTGTCCCATGTCCCAAAAAGATGAAATGAGGCTTCTTTCTGCTGTTTCAAAGCTTGTTTATTTTTTGTTCTTATCAAAGTTTCAGAGGCACAGACTGTGCTGTGACCTCCAGGAACACGAGGGCAGAATGGCAATGGCTACCCAAAGCAGGTAGCTTTTATATCTATTATCAACCAGTTAGAAAACTTTATGTATCTTATTTTGTTCCCAAAACCAGTGAATATCAACCTTATTGATATGTCTCCTCTACACTAAATTCTATCTACCAATTAACAAGTCACAGGAACTCATGTCAGAGAGAAAAAGGAGGNCAAACACCCAGAGGAGCAGGAAAAGTTCCCAAGCTTTTCCTGGACTCCAACAAAGTGCAGTGGAAATACAAAATATTTTCTCCTTGGGCATTTTCCCGTCCAGTCTCATCCTTCGAGTGCCTCCTTTTTTTTTTTTCTTCCTCTCCTTATCTGCTGGCTGCAGCCGGACACACTGGAGCAGAGTTTGCGGAGAGAAGGGAGAGCCGGGGCCTGTGTGAGCTGGCAGTGGGCAGCAGCTGCAGCATGGAGTGGGGAGCTGTGAGCCAGGGATGGATCCAGGCTGCCGTGAATCCCAGCTCCCGCTGCCTGGAGCCCCCCTGGAGCTGTAAATCCCGCGTGTCCCAGCGGCCGCTGCCCGTCTGGCACCGCAGCGAAACAAACAGCGGCACTAGGCCGCAGATCCGGCCTGCGCCCAGAGCTGGAACTCGGCCGCCTTGGTTTATCCCCAGCAGCCTGAGGAAGCCTTGTGCTTGTCCTTCTCCATGGGATTCTCTCCCTGCTTGGCTCTGCCTCCGTGCAGGAAAAGCAGCATTTTCTCAGGGAAAATATCAGGTTTAACTGAAGGCCGCACGCAGACAGTATTTCGTATTTGAGCCAGGCAGGATCGCCAGGGCTGTTCTGCAATCTTACACTGAATCTCATGGCTGTGGGAAGGAAGGGATTGGGGAAAACGAACTTGAAAATCCCTGTAATCTAAACCTACAAAATGATTTGATCAGCTGTAATTCCTAGAGAAGGAGTTCCTTTGGTAAGGCTTTCACAATTTAAAAAGGTTTTGCTTTCTGAAGCCCAGTGGTCTAAAATTGAAATTGGGACTGGACAGGAGGAAGAGGATTTGGGAATGAAGCCTGGGAAAGTGTGCTTTAAGAGAAAGGTGTTTTAGTTTGTCTTTGCTTCTCACTACCCAAAGGTAGTTTCATTGGCAATCAATTACATTAATTTTCCCCAAGTCAAGCCTGTTTTGCCCATGAAGGTAATTAGCAAGTGATGCCCCTGTCTTTACGCCAACCCTTTTTATCCTTTTTGTGAGGGGGAATGAGGCAGTGGCTGGGTAAGGGCCCAGCAGCTGCCCAGGGTCAACACAGCACAGGTTTTTAGGGAGCAATTGTATTGTAGGTACAATTAAGCCTTTTTCTAACATGGATTGTACATGGAAATTCATGCAGTGATTCTTTAATTTATTTTTTTTAAGTACTTGTTGTTTTTTTATTAAATAGGTTTTCCAGAAGGGGAATTAGGTTTATACATTTGAGTCATTAGTCTCAACACTGCTTGACAGGAATTTTGGTGTAATATAGAGGGACATGATGATAAAACCCTCTCTCTCTGCCTCTTAGCCCCCTTAAGAGGCCTGTGAGGGCTTTGTTTTTGAAAACTGTTTGTGCTCTTCTCCTCCATTTCCAAAAATACCAGTATTTAAATCCCTGCTTCCACAGAGCCCTTCTGCTTTGGTTTGCCAACAGATGTGCAGCACTTGCATGGGGCAGAGGCCCACACAATCCTAGAGAGGAAAAAATGCAACCTCTGGAAAAGTTCCTGAGGCTGGCAGGTCATGTGAGCAGGCAGCATGGCATGGCAGATGTCTCTGACTGCCTCTGTCACAAATCCTGGTGCTGTGAAGGTGTTTACAGGGACCAGATGCTTCTGTTATTGTGTGGATTGCAGATCTTCAGGTCGGAAAGGAAGAAGAGAAGAAAAGGTGAGAAATATTCTCTTCCCATCTTCATTCTTATTCTAAGTTATCACTCTATTTTTCAAGTAAAAAGCAAGGTAGTTCTGGAAATTGCATCCTGCAGTGACAGTACCTGTTCAAAAATCATTCAACTGTATTAAAAATGGGTTAAAGACACTGAAAAGGCTACATGACCTTGTCCACTGTATGGAAAATTCACTTTATCTCCCTAAATCTTCTTGCACTGTGCTATGACTCACCTACAACCCATTTCATGACTGCTCAAATACAGGCCTCAAGCTCCCTCATTTTTCCAGAGGTTTTCACAGGTTTTCTGTTCCCTTTTTCCTGCTGTTGTCAGGGATAAATGTGGCAAACTCTGAATGGTGTCCCCTGAATTCGCCTCGTGGAACTGAAGATTTTACATGATGCTGTATCAGACATCCTACTGGGCTGAGCACTTTAGTAATCTAAATATGATAAAGTGACATCATTTGGGGTTTGTTCACATCTCCCCACTCTCTTCTGTGGCATTTCTTGCAGGGGAACAGACAGCATGTCTCATGCCTCCTGATCCTGATAAAAACATCCTACAGACAAAATATTACGTTTAAAACAAAGTTTAAACTCTTAATTGTGGCTCTTAACTGCACTTCTTTTTCTGCCTTTCAGGGTTGTTGGGTTTTGTTTGGGGTTTGGTTGTTATTTTCTTGCACCACGATTACAATGCTTATCTGCAAGAGACAGGCTGTGTAAATTAAAAACCATTTCCTGGTGTAATTGTCTAACAGACAGCAAGGCTGTGCAGAACATGGATTTGAGTTCTACAGATTAAACACACACACTTCCCAACCCATCCCGAAGGGCTCATGGAAAACAGGGCTGGCTTCTCCCACAGCAAGGACAGCAGGAAATGGGTGACATTTATTTCACTGTGAAACACCAGGACAGAAAGGGTTCCACATGTGGATTTTAAACCTACAGAGAATGGAAATTCCTGTTTCTTGGAAATCCTGGTAGCTGCTCTTTGGTCAGTGTGGGTCTGAGGAGCTGTCCGGGTTGGCAGGCCATGAGGAAGGCTGTTGGACCTGGGGTAAGATGCAGGTGAAATGTGGGATTTGGCTTGGGTGTCACAGCTGGGGGATCAGCACAGCTCTGCCCATAAATTAAACAGCACAACATAAATAACTGGGGCCCTGTTTGTAGGTAATGTCTCTTTACTTGCTCAGCTCGTCCCATCTCAGTCAGATTGGTCTGGCTTGTACTGTCTTGTGAAGTGCTGCTTTCATGGTGTTTTCTACACTGGAACTCTCAAGTCAAAGCTTTTATCTCCAAAGATGAAATCATTGCTTTTTTTCAAGATGTGACTCAAGTGCAAACTGTGAAATCCTTTTTTTTTTTTTTTTTTTGCCTGAGACTTCTCCTCCTGTTCCTTTCAGCAGGGTGATATTAAAGTGAATGCTGAATGCTCTTGCAATTGATTAGCACGTCCAAGGAAAAGAGTTGTTCCTGATCTTTTCAGATCTAACCTAATTCAGATCTATCACTGCAGCGTGATTAGATTCCAATTTTTGGGTAAGTCTCGAGGGGGGTTTGGCTTGTTTCATCTGATTCCTGCTCTTTTTTCCATCTGTCTGGGGCCTTGCCATGATCTGCAAACCTTCCAGGTGATGGATCCTGATAATGCAGCATCCAGCTCCTGTCTGGCCAAGGGTGAGGGGCAGGAAATGAGCAGCTGTATTTTTAATTAAGGAAACAGATAATGATAAGAAAGATGGTTTTTAATATCCAAAAGCAGGGCAGGTATCAAACACTGGCTCGCAGTAGTGAAGAAATAATGCTCGTATAACTTACAAGAAATTTATGTTGGAGCCAAAATGTTCTTAGACCCACTCTGAGAGAAGGTCTAATCTTTACAAAATAACAGATAACAGAGCAGACCATTTTGCTGGTTTTAGTCTTTATTAGCTTTCTGTGGACTGTGAGAATCCTGCAGATGGTGAAGTAGAAAAACACGACAATGTCTTACATGTGCTACAATCTTTTCCCTATTTAAGGTGAAAAAAATAGTTGGCATTTATCTGAATTTTCATTAGAAATAAGGCTTAATCCCCTATTTGTAAAAGTAGAGACCAAATTTGGGGGGACATAAGAAAGTCCCAGAGCACTGCAAAAATGCTGGCCTGAGATGGCTCTGAAAGGTTTAAAAAAAAGAGGTTTAAGCCTCTTTTTCTAAACAAAGCAGAACATTATATATGGATTTTTTATTTCTGCCTGTCTGGAACAAAGAGGATTTACCTTATTAAAGAAAAATCTCACTGCACCTGTGGGTCAATACAAGACATCCAAAATATATAACTTACTATTCCATGAATGTATGAGATCCACTCCCTAGCAGAGAATGTGTCCTGAATTTCTGGATGCCGACGGCAGCATCAAACTTGAGGCATCCTCAAGGCACAGTGGATTCTTGAACATAAACACTGAGGAAAAAATCTGGGCTTAAAATACATTGTCCTATGACAAATTTTCCAAATGCTTATCAGTGCATAAGAGTGTCCAGGAAAAACACAGGATAGCCCATTAATGCTTGAAAAATTGCAGGTTTAGTGGGAAATACATTGTATTTAATAATCCTAGAATCCCAGACTGGTTTGGGTTGGAAGGGACCTCAGAGCTCCCCCCGTGCCATGGGCAGGGACACCTTCCACTAGCCCAGGTTGCTCCAAGCCCTGTCCAGCCTGGCATTGGACACTTGCAGGGATTCAGGGGCAGCCACAGCTTCTCTGGGCACCCTGTGCCAGGACCTCCCCACCCTCCCAGGGAATGATTTCTTCCCAAAATCACATCTAAACTTACACCCTGTTGGTTTGAAGCCATTCCCCCTTGCCAGGCCCTTCTAAACAGTCTCTCTCTGTGCTTTCTGTAGTTTCCCCTCAGGTCCTGGAGGGCCACACTGAGGTCACTCCAAAGCTTCCCTTCTCCAGGTGAACAATCCCAACTCTCCCAGCCTTTCCTCCTGGCAGAGCTTCTCCATCCCTCTGATCATCCTCTGTCTCATCTGGACTGGCTCCAGCAGCTCCACATCCTCTCCATTGAGACTTTCTGTGGAGCAATGAGCTGATGTGGTACATTTTGAAACAAAACCACTCAAAATGTAAAAAGAAAAGGAATGGAAGAAAAATTATTTGCTGCAGCAGATCCTTCCTCTGTACAGAATCACCCATAAATGATTAATATCCTTGCCAGGGTCATCAAAATAATCCTTCAAGGGCACCAGTGGAAACAACGGAATTTTCTGAAACACCATCTTTGGGAACACCTCTAGGCATTTAATAAATAGATTTTTGCTGCTGGCTGTTTTATTCCTTTCATGGAAGACCCCCAGATCAGATTTTTGCGCCACATGAGTTGTTCAATAGCAGTGCTCTCTCTGTATCTGACAAATCAGTGGATTACTTGCTGTACTCAGGCACTAAAATTATACAGTAATCCCAAATTAACAAGTGAGACAGGCTTTGGAAACTTTTCTGCACCACTAAAATGTCTCTTGGCTTTTAAAGACAATGGGCTGCCTTTATCTGAAATCTACCTATTTCAAAACTAATTAAGTCGTCAGAATAAATTTCCATGTAGATGTCAAAGCTCTGTAACCAAACTGTGAAACAGGCAGGAGGTATTTGTTCCTGTACTTACATTTCAAACCCTCTCAAATCCTGCTTGAACAGAACAGTATTAAACCAGAGAAAGTGCAGAAAGGGAATGCTCCTGGGAAAAAAAAGGGTTCAGAAGTCTGGCTACTGGAAATGGAGATATTCACCTTAGCCTGGGTTAGAGTGGTTTATTCATCCCAAGCTGCTCCCTGGGAAAAATAAGGAAGATGTCAAACTATTAGTTTCCAAAACTTGAGACAAGAGGGAGTTTGGTGGGAAGCTGCTGCCTGCTCATTGACTGAAACTCCAGGCTCTCATAAATAGCAGCAGCCTGGCCTGAGCCCTCCCAGGTAAACAGCCAGCAGCTGGGCAGCTTTGTGAAGAGACTAAAGGTTAGGTCCACAAAATATTTATTCTTTTTATTGATTTTTTTTATCCTTTTTTTTTAATTTTTTTTTTTTTGCCACTGTAGGTGGAAGAATAAATCTTTGCAGGTGACATTGGAATTCACTCAATTGCCTGGTCCTTGAGAGACCCTGCAGTGAATGGATTAAACAACGACTGGGGCTATTGGCCAGACACAATTCCCAAATGATCCTATCCAGATGGGATGAGGTGGAGCCCTGTTGATAAGATGTGGTCCTATTTTTAGGGCCTGATTTACAAAATGACTTTATGTTCATAGATTTGTTGAAATCAGAAGGTTTTATTATCAAGATATTATCAAGAAGAAATCAAGCTTTTCTCCCTCCAGCCAGGTTAGCTGGAGGGGTTGTCTGTTTGTCTGACTGTGTCTCTGTTTCTTCAGCGCAGTCACAGAAAAATGAAAACAAAAACAAAGCTCCTTCATTGGTCAAGGAGAATGCATCACTCAAACAACTTTCATATTTACATTCTTTGTCAAGGATTTTTCCCGGGAACTAACAAAAGTTCCCTTTAGAAATGAAGTTAACTATCACAATTGAAGACAAGTTAAAAAAAGGAATTGCTTTCTCCAAGCAATTGGAGTTTGCTGTGATCTCTCTATGATCCACCAAGAGTTGGCACCACAGAGCCCCATCCAATGGGTACAACCAGAAGGACTGGAAAAGGCCCAGGCTGTGTCTGGCTGCAGAAAACATGTGGGTAGGGTAGGAGTTGTTTGATGTTCTTGTCATCTGAGTGGTGTTTTTATTGAAAAGAAAAGATTTAGGGGTGGCACTGAGGCTGGAGAGTACTCTGTATTTTCAGTCTTGTGGGAGAAGGGACAGAGAAGAATTAAAACTCTTTATTTAGATGGTGAATTAGAGGAAAAAAGAGACACTGTGTAGGAATCTTAAGTTTCACTGTCTACTCCTATCTCTGACTGCTCTTTCCTCTGTAAATGGGTTATCAAGAATTGGAAGGAGATGCCCAGGGAAGTGGTGGACTCATTACCCCTGGAAGTGTTCAAAAAACATGTGGATGTGGCACTTGGAGACAAGGTTTAGTGGTGAACATGGGGGTGGTGCTATGCTGATGGTTGGACTTGATGAATCCCGGAGGTCTTTTCCAACTTTTAAGATTCTGTGATCCTGTGAAATTTCAACTCATCTGTTAATTCTTCAGAAGATGGGCAACAATGAGATGTGGCCCAGTCAGCTCACCTCGGTTTGTGGGAATGCTGATGAACAAATCCTCCTCAGGGATTTCCAAGCTCATGAAAAATAATGGAGGTTTGTGAATTTCCCAAGGGAAAATCATTCCCAGCTGACCTGACAGCTTCCTCCCAGATGACAATGCCAATGTATATGAAGTTTATGCTGCTGCATTTAAGTGCAGAAATTAATGCATATTGGTGTGTAAAATGGCAAAAGAAGAAAATATTTTGAGTTTTAAAATTTTTAAAGCTCCAGGAGAGGCTTTAAGTTGTTAAAAAATGCTGTGGCTCAAAACTGGCTTTCAGTTCCCGGTGAGTGACTCACAAACCTCCCTACCAAATCTACATTCCTTGCAGAATGTAGATTTCTTAACAAAATAAAACTGGCATTGGTTTGCTAAGCTGAGATGGCAGGGTTACTATTATGTCTTTTTGAATGGAGCTGGGATTTTAATACATTTGAGAAATGCTGCTTTGTGTTTGGGGAGCTTGTGTAGCTCGTGTGTGGGAGGCTTTGCACATAAGCTCCTTCCCAAAAAAAGGAAAAAAAGCAAAATTGAGGAACGCTGAAAATGTGAACGTCCTGTCCACTTGCCTGCAATGAATGAGAGAGGAGAGCTGCTAGAGAGGAGATAATGGCAAGAAAAAAAAGAAAAAAGCCTAAATCTGGAAGGGTTTACTTCCACCTCTGACTCAATCAGCAATCATCACTGTGTGCAGCTTCATATCCCTCTCCAGAGTGAGGATGAAGATAGACTTGGAATGAGATCTCTCATTTTCCAGCCACAGTGCAGTTAAATTTCTCTCCTCCCTATGAATCCCAAACCACCCTGAGCCCACGGAATCTTCCTGTGGACTTGTGCTGCTTCTAAAAGCCACTACTTTCTTGATGAGACTGAATTTTCTCTGGGAAAATTCTGTTGCACCAGGTAGTTGGTGGCGGGGGGGAATATGAATAGGTGAACCTTAAGGACTACAAAATGCAGGAGAGCATGACTGAAAACAAGCTAAAGTCATGGATCCATGGAATGGATTGGGTTGGAAGGGACCTTAAAGCCCATCCACTATCATGAGCAGGGACACCTTCCACTAGCCCAGGTGGCTCCAAGCCCTGTCCAACCTGGCCTTGGACACTTCCAGGGATACAGGAGCAGCCACAGCTTCTCTGAGCACCCTGTGCCAGGGCCTCCCCACCCTCCCAGGGAATAATACCTTCCCAATATCCCATCTGAATGTTCCCTCCTTCAACTTAAGGCCATTCTCCCTTGTCCTGTGTGCTGGGAGGGGCTGTTCTGTTAACCTTGTCTTTAGACCATGTGCTGGAACAACTTCATCAGCCCTCAATGTCGCTGTTCTACCCCACCCTGGAATTCTGGTAACCTCCAGAGCACGCCCAGGCTGGCTCAGGTAAGTTATGTCAGCACTGACCTATCGATCTTCCATGCTCCAGTTCTGTCCTTTATTAAAGGAGAGTTCTGCTTGGCTATCCCTCACTCCACAGACACACAGACTGATGGGAAAAAGCAGTGGAAAAGGTGCCAAAATATCCTGGAGCTGTCCAGAGCAAAATTAAAAAATGAATCTATGGTGCAGGGTATCGTCTGGCTGAAACAAAATGGTTGGTGAAAACCAGCATGTTTTATTCATAGTGCTGTATTTCAAAGTATATTTTAAAATACCTTCTTAATATTCCTCCAGAAGCCTAACACAGCACTTGAGCGTTCTGCATATCCCATTGCTTCGTTAGGAATTATAAACCACACACTGACTCAGCAGAAGGAGCAGGAATCCAATCCCACAGAGGGAACGTGCACTGACTGCTCAGCCAGGCAGATCCCAGGGGATCAAAGGGAGCTGCTCTTGTCCACATGCTTTTGCTTTCCAGCAAGAAGTGCTGCTGTGACGTGTTCCAGTCTCAAGGGGACACTGGACAGCTCCTGCTGATGCTGCTGGAAAAGACTCAGGATGGAGAGTCTGTATCCAAAGGTGGATATTGTCACTAAAATGATTCATTTGCCCCTGTGCTGGGGAGGAATGAGGCCATGCTCGGAGTGCTGGGGGCAGCTCTGGTTCCCTCATGACAGGAAAGATATTGAGGGGCTGGAGCCAGAGAAGGGAACGGAGTAGGGGAGCCCCAGGAGTGGCTGAGGGAGCTGGGAAAGAGGCTCAGCCTGGAGAAAAGGAGGCTCAGGGGGGACCTGTCAGGAAGGGACAGACGAGGGGGATTTGGGCTCTGCTCCCAGGGAACAGGGACAGGACAAGGGGAAATGACGTCAAGCTGTGCCAGGGAAGGGTCAGGTTGGCAACTGTACAAATTTCTTCCTGGAAAGGGCTGTCAGGCATTGGAATGGGCTGCCCAGGGCACCGGTCACCATGCCCAGTGGTTCAAAAACCCTGTTGTTCTGGTGCTAAGGAATGTAGTTCAGTGGTGAACTTGGCAATGCTGGGTCAGTGCTGGACTCCATAACCCTGCAGGGCTTTTCCAACCTAAACAATCCCATGTCTCTGTATCTGTCAGGGGGGAGGTGTTCTTNTTTTGTTCCCAAAACCAGTGAATATCAACCTCACTGACATGTCTCCTCTACACTAAATTCTATCTACCAATTAACAAGTCACAGGAACTCATGTCAGAGGGAAAAAGGAAGAGAAGGAGAAGAGAGAAGAAGATGAAGAAGAAGAAGTCGACACCCTAGAATCTCCATGTTGGCTTCATATAATATATATAGCAAAACCTAAAAACTCCAACTCCACACTCTGTGGTACACTAAACAACATCTCCTCATTTCTTTGGTGTTCTCAGCTCATCCAGAAGTGGGGGCAAACCACGAGCTTAGTTCACAGGCCAAGCCTTTTTTGAGGAGCTCTGAGGGTAAAACAAACACCCAGAGGAGCAGGAAAAGTTCCCAAGCTTTTCCTAGACTCCAACAGTGTCAAACAGCACCTATTTCATGCACGATTATAGAATTCTCCAATTAAGTTTTAAGAGAACCATAAAGATCTGTTTATTCCTAGTCGCTCTTGGTTTTGCAGCATTAGCATCAGCATTTGTAAGTGCCACCTCAGAGAGTTCCTGGTGCCTGCTTCAGTTCTTTGTATGAAATTATTCTTGCATGGCATTTGTAATTGTTCCTGTCAGGAAAATGGAAACCTTGCACATATTCAGCAACATGCCTTGGAGAGTAGGTAACCTTGGAGATCCATGGGATGTGCCCCTGGATAATGGAAATTCTGCAGATAGTTCCTGAAATGCTGCTTTCCTCCTCATGAAAGCTGAATTCTTTCCAGAGGTAATGTTTGCCCTTGGCAGAACAAATTTTGATACAATAATGTTTATAAACAGCTTAGGGTGCCCCAAATCCTTCACATCTGTCAGATGTCCCAGTACAAAACTTCTGCTTTTTGAGTGTGCACAGGCAGAAAAGAAGGAAAAACCTCTGAGTGATGAGGATCCAAGGAAATGAAGCAAAATGGGATCTTTTATTGTTTATATTTGCATATGAAAATCGATTTCTTTTTCGGGAATTGCAGTTTCTCGTCTCATTCTGCCCCTTTCAGTTTAGCTATGAAACATAATGTGCTTTTCTGCACAAACTGAAGAAGGGTTTTCCTTCTCAGACCTTTTTCAAGGGTTCTGCCAATTTTAGGCCGACTCATCACCGTCTTTTTATTTCGCTAAAAAAGCAGATTCTTTTTCACCTCCAATATCTTAATGGAAGTGTTTTCATGGAGAACCAGAACAGAAACAAGGTCTGTGTTCTTTTCAGTTCCAAATTCCAAACAGCAACATGCCTAGATAATACTAATACTGATACTGATAATAATAATAATAACGATAGTACTATTAGTCCTACTAATAATGATGCTGAATTCTATCTTTATTTTATAATAATAAAAGAGGAGCATATTATATTCCTATATTTTCCTCCAAGACAAACACCATTAGAATAGAATCCAATTTCCAGTAGCCATGAAATTCAGAGAAGCCTTTACCCTACAAAGCAGTGCCTAGCACAGTAGGGTAAAATAGAATTAATTAACAAAATCAAGCCCTTCTGGCGCTCAACATTATGTTGCAAGCCTTGGCAACAGTGCTTAAAAACTTATTATTTGTTTTTCTCTTTGACAGTGTGAAATATTGGGTAGAAGGGCATTTCCAGGCCTTGCCAGGAGCTGCACCCCAGGACAAGCTGCATTCCTAAATTCCACAGCAGGGCTGTCCTTTGGCAGCACTCCCTTCCTGACTCACAGTGTTGAGTCTCAGCAGCACCAGGGCCAGGGCATGGAGTCCTGTGAAAACATGTATTTAGTTTATGAAATGCAGTATTTTAGGCAATTTGTTTTAATTTATGTACTTCTACCTATTATACATATTTTAATTCATGTAATTTTGTATATATTTCAACTAATAAGGCTTTCACCATACAAATTCATTTTGTGTCTTGATGGCTGTCAGTATGTGAATGAAAGGGAATTGTGCTTATAAAAAATATACCTTTTATGAAACTGTTTTAAATGTTAGTGAATTACAGAATCCCAGAATGGTTTGGGTTGGAAGGGACCTTAAAGCCCATCCAGTGCCACCCCCTGCCATGGGCAGGGACACCTTCCACTAGCCCAGGAAGCCCTGTCCAACCTGGCCTTGAATATTTAATAAATCTTCACAGGCAAAGCAAGCTCAATGATTTGCTTGACCCCCAAATAAATATTAATAAACTGAGACAAAGAAAGACATTCAGTCCAGCATTATTAGAACATTTCATCAGAAGTTCATACAGAAGCTTACAAAACCATGAAATTAGAGGATTTTTAATAAAACTGCACAATGTTAGTTTCTACTCATGTACAATAAGATTCTCTTCAAAATTCCTCTAAGCTCCAGAATAAGTTATCTCAAAACTACAAATGTAATCCAAATATTATATCCCTTAAGGCTAAAAGAGACCATTAAAGATAAAAACAGCTGTGAGGTATTTTTATCCCCTTCGTCTCAGTTACTATAATGGAATTCAACTTTTTTCTTGTGCACGATTTGTCTCCACTGAAAGAAATAACAAAATATCAAAAAGTGGGGAAAAGACAGAGTTTCCTCTTACTGAATTTTTTGTTTGTGGCATCTGACAAATGCCAGGGAAAAATATATCTCTGTCCTCAAGCTCTTTACTCAAAGAAAACTGAATAACTCCCAGTGGCTGTGGTGGTTCGGTTCTTTTCCAAGGATTCCGTGCTTTCCCAAGCCTCTCTTCCTTCCAGGATTTTTGAACACAATGCTGGGTTTTGGACTTTTTTGTAGGAAAAAAAGAACACCTTTTTCAAGTATTGAGCAAAAATAGATATAGAGAAGGGAAGATGGCAGAATGTTGACAATTTAACATCTTAATGCAGCTTAGTGCTGCCAACATCCATCCTAAACAGGATACTTCTTGTTATCCTGAAAAAAGGGAACAAAGAATCCATGAAATTAGAAAATGGCATTAAACAGGGCAACAAATCTGGGAAGGGTCTGGAACCTAAATCATCTGAGGAGTGGCTGGGAGTGCCAAGGGAGCTCAGCCTGGAGAAAAGGAGGCTCAGGGGAGTCTTGGATCCCTCTCCACAACTCCCTGACATGGGGTGCAGCCAGGTGGGGATCGGGCTCTGTTCCCAGGGAACAAGGGACAGGATAAGGTGAAATGGCCCCTAATGGTACCAGGGGAGTTTTAGGTCGAATACAGGGAAAAAATTTCTTCATGGAAAAGCTGTCAGGCATTGGAAGGAGCTGCCCAGGGAGGTGGTGGAGTCTCCATCCTTGGAAGTGTTCAAAAACATGAGCAGATGTAGCACAGGGAAATTCAGTTAAAGGCTGGATTTGATGACCTTGGAGGTCTCTCCAACCTTAATGATCCTGTGAGGAAACAACTGGGAAAGCACAGTGAGGGGACAGAACAGGTCAAGCCATCATCTTTGTGCACCCAGGGAGTTAAAGCATTTGGATAAATTAAGAACAAATGATACAGTGGAATCTGACCCACACTCCTAGGGGAATGATCTCAATTAATTTTGTTACTGATCCCTTCAAGGTATCAGGTTCATCTTTGCCACCCTTGCACCAGGTCTGAGGTTCAAAGGGGATTTTCAAGCCAGACCTAAGTTAGTTTTCCTCAGAAAGGCAAGGTGGTGGATGACAGCATGCTTGGGGACTGAAATGCACTTTTCAGCTATTATAGATTAATAGCATGTTTACTCAGCAGGCTCTTTTTGGGTGAGTTCCAAAGCTCCCAGAAATGGACTTTTGTAATAATTTTCTTAAACATATTTAATTAAGGAAATAGCAGATGTTTAAAACTGAAGCTGCCACAAACCCCAAACTCCTTACTTTGGCTAAAATCATTCAAGGCACTCTCAACAAATACCTCATCAATCTTAAAAACCCTGTATGCAGGTCAATTCCGTTGGTTGCATGAATTTTCTCCTGTGTTCTTCTGGTTTTTAGCAGATTTAATTAGCCTGGTTATTTTTGGTTGGTTCTCCAATCCTTATTTTTCAAGCAGTGACTGTTTATTTGTGTGAGCAGCTCCTTGCTCGTGCTCTAAACCTCTGTTTATGGAATACCTGAGTTAAATGTCTTCCTAAAAAGCACTTAAATAATTGCCTTTAATTTTCCAAAGAAAACTTATTGGGAAATAAATTTGGTGATGTTTTTGGTAACCCCAAGCAACTCTCTGACTGAAGTGAAGGATCCCCAAAAGTGAAATTTTTGTCATACCATGTCATTCAATTCCCTCAAATCTGTCTGGGCTTTTCAGGGTAACCCCAAGATCTCCTTAAAACCCTCCTGAGCCTTCAGCTTTACCTCAGTAGATTGTAAATGTTTCATTTACAAGATGAGTATTACGAACACTCTTCTGAAGGACCTGAGAAAGAGGAATGGGGTTGTTACTCTTTGAAATCTGATTTTGGTTTACAAGGCTGGAAGAATCTGTCTCTAAAATGGGGATTTTTTCAACATTTCAGGGTTCTTCTGAAGGAAAACAAGTCAAAGAACAATTTTAAGCCCAAAATACTTAGTCACAACAGGCCCTTAAAAAGACCAAGTTCTAAAACTCCTGTAGTTTGGAATTGTTCTACTTAGAGGAACTGTATCAACTGATACTGACAGTGTTACTGCACCACTCCATTACAGCAGGTAGGACTGTCCAAGTTATTTTTTTACCTGATTGTTTTTTCCTCATCTAAAAGCAACTTCTGAGTTCTGACTAAATTTTAGATGTTGCATTTGCTACTGTAAAAAAAAAAAAAACAAACCCCATAGGCAATAGGACATCCTTTCTTTTATCCGTTTTTATGATACTACAATCCAGGAACAGCACAAGAGTGACAGGACAAGGGGGAATGGCTTTAAGCTGAAGGAGGGAACATTTAGATGGGATATTGGGAAGGAACTGGTCCCTGAGAGGGTGGGGAGGCCCTGGCACAGAGTGCCCAGAGAAGCTGTGGCTGCCCCTGGATCCCTGGAAGTGTCCATGGCCAGGTTGGATGGGGCTTGGAGCACTCTGGGATAGTGGGAGGTGTCCCTGCCATGGATGGGTTTTAAGGTCCCTTCCAACCCAAACCATTCTGGGATTCCATGAGTCTGTGTTGCTAAAATAGGTGCTGATCAGGCAAAAGATTCCCAAATGGAAGGAATTAATTAGGAATTGGGAGATATTTTGGTATTTTAAATGGACTCAGTCCAGAGTGTGAGGTAAAATGTTCCACCAAACTCCCTGTCACTTGAAGCTGAATATATGCAAGAGATTTCCACTCCTGTTCAAAGGTGTTGTGGTCAAGCTCTTTGCTCCTTAATGCCAGGAATGTCTCTGCTTTCCATGTGCTGATTGTGGAGGGGCTGTGCAGACTCAGAGCACTCGCTGCCAGAAAATGAACACACAGGGTGAGCTCGATTTATAAACCAAAAACTCAATACAGCAGTGAGGAATGCAAGATTAGCACGAGCCCTGTTTGGAACCATCTGGCTGAAATCAGCTTCTCCTCAGGTGTGGTGTCCTGCAGCTGCCGTCAGAGCAGGTACCAACACTACTCATGTACCCTGACAGGCTCTCCCTGTTCCCAAAGGCAGGGGGTCTTATTGGATTTGCATTTCTTCATCCTCTACAAAGGGGGAAAAGCCCCCCCAGCTTCAAGCCATGGTTGTTTGTGAGTGCTTGAAATAGTTCAGGGCTGAGTTGTGTTTGATAATTAATTAGATGAGCAATGCTGTGGTCACCTGCAAGGTGAATTGTGAAATCAGGAGTGCTCCCCTCACCACCACTTGTCATTCTACTAAGATAGAGCAGGTCCTAAACTTCACGTGCAGCGAGGCCCAAATGTCCTCCTTTCTGCATGTTCCCAAGCTTTAATGAATTTCATTATTCTTTTTTAATTTCCATGCTCTTGCAGAATAAAGGTCCCCAAATCATTAACTAATTTGATATGTCTCGAGTACCAATTCAATTCTCGGGTCCCTTGAGAAGCTGAGCCATCTTGTTCAAACACCTCCTAACTTAGTTTCATAATTAGATACACCTTGATTGATGGGGTTTTGTATAGTACTTGCAGAGGGAAGGAAATCAACCTAATTGTTATCACAATTTAGCGGTTTTTAAGATTAAAAGTCTAAACCAAATCAGTGATTTCCAAGAGGAAACAAAGCCCTGCTCTGTTGTAGCACAAGGTAAGGAAGGTCTTTCAATAATGAACTATTTGGTGAGGAAGAAATTGATATGGCAATTATTAGGAAGTTATTTCCATGTTGCCTGCACTTTGGGTAGGTATTTATATGAAAAAGGGACATCTAGTTTTTCCTGTTCCTAATAGCTAAGTCGTTCCAAATAGGAAGTTCATGGTGAAAGAAGTGTTGGAAACAAATTGTTAGGTAGAGCTGGAGCAAAAGGATTAAAGTGTTGTTTTGTTTTGGTTTTCTTTTTAATGAAAACCTTTCCTTTTAGAAGACCCTACAGAAAAGCCTTTTCTGATTAAAAAGGAGGTAATTTTGAAAGCCATGTTGAATCTGAGACATTCCTTCCTTCTCCCATACCTGAACAGTCCCAGCACAGCCAGGCGTTGTGGCAGGAGTGACTTCAGGTAACTTCAAAGGTTGGACCTGATGATCCTGGAGGCCTTTAAGTATTTTATTATTTCCAATATTTTATTATAGCTGAGATGTGAGTGACAAAGTGCTAAAAATTATGGGCTAAAGCCTGAGACAACACAGGCAGGAGTTTTTCTCATCAGTAAAATCAAGCCTGTCTCAAAATCTCCCTTCTTATTAAACAAACTCTTCTTACAGAGGTAGAGATGAGAAATTGTTGGTCAGTCTAGAACACGAGTTACTTTAGGACAGAAACAATGACAGGAAAAACCTGTTCTGGGGACAGAATCTGTGCTCTGGAGTGGACAAACTTCAAATAATTCCCTTCTTGTTTATGCAGCTGAATAAGACCTTCAGCAGAAGGCCTTGGGATATATTTAAGGAAACCTGGAGCAGGTTTTCTGTTTCTGATATAGTTTATCCATTAACCCAGTGTGCAGAAGTGAGTAAAGAGCCAGAATTATGGATAGGGATAGGCAGAGGTATTCAAATTCCCAAGTATTTGAAATAGGTAGGATCAAATAATAATTTTCTCAAAGTTTTCAATGTTTTGGGGATAAATCTGGTGTTAAATAGATGGAAAAAATCACAAGCCCTATATTTCTTTATATTATCATCTCTAAGAGAAGCTTAATGTCTTGGAATTATCCAGGGCATTAAAGGCATCAGTGGTTACAGATTTACACTTTGTGGGCAGTACTAAGGAAAGTTAATTACGGGCCTAGGGAGTCATCAAAAGAGCAACTTTCTTCCATCAGTTGGGAAAGTTTGGGATACTGTCAGGAGGTAATTTAGNTATATTATCATCTCTAAGAGAAGCTTAATGTCTTGGAATTATCCAGGGCATTAAAGGCATCAGTGGTTACAGATTTACACTTTGTGGGCAGTACTTAAGTTAATTATGGGGCCTAGGGAGTCATCAAAGGAGCAACTTTCTTCCATCACTTGGGAAAGTCTGGGATACTGTCAGGAGGTAATTTAGTTTTGATTTGTCTCAACACTGATTGTCAGAGGCATGTGGAGGAGGGGTTGCACACATGCCACTCGCAGGAGTCAATTAGGAGAAGATGGAGATAGCCTTGTCTCTGAGGGGATCTGGCAACCATTTCACACCTCACATGGGACAGGCAGTCAGCAGGGGACCACCAAGGACACTGCACCCTCCAGAGAGGTTTCTCCAATCAGATGGAGAAAGGTCCCCACCCATGGACTGCAGTGGAAGGCTGGACTAAGCCAATGGTCTCCTGCCAAAGCAGGCAGACTTTGGGAGGAGCAGGGGGCATTAAAGTAACAGCATCACAAGCTCTGGGGGCTTGGTGATTGGGTTTTTTAGAGTCTTGTCTTTTGGGCATTTTGAGTCTGGGGGCCTTTTGAGTCTTGTCTTTTTGCTTTGGCTCCATCCTGCTGAGGTCTGCTTCTTGCCCCAGCCTGTTTTTGCCCTTTTTGCTCTGGCCCCAGCCTGCATTTTGGCTCTCCTGCTCTTGCTAGCTCTGGCTCGCCCTTGTGTCTGTCCTGCCTCCCTGTGCCCCTGACCAACTCCCTGCTGCTTCACCCCTGTGTCCCTGCCTGAGCCCCCTGCATCTAACTCTGCCCACCTCGGTTCCAGCCCATCACAATCCCTGCCACGACCCTGTCCATGGTTCTGGACCTCCTGCCTGAGCCC